>CAUYQV010196481.1:0-26999 GCA_963574575.1 Galagoides demidoff | reverse complement strand
TGAAATGCTGGGAATACAGGTGTGAGCCACTATGCCCAGCCTATTTTGAAAAATATATGACTAGGTGATCAAACTGGTCACACTCAAAAAATATGAATGGGTGTAGAGAGGGTACAGGTAGAAAGACATAATTGAAAGCATGGGTTTGTGATTGTAGTACCTTCATGGGAAGCACCAAGAGGATTAGTAGGTTAACCAGACTATTTCCGAAGTCTCACATAAGTGGCAGATGTGGGTATCACCCAATTATAACATAAAGAGCCTTAAATCCCAGGCTAAAACACTGTAAATTTCACCTTTGGGCAGTTGAAAGCTGATGGATAATAGAAATATTTATATTATTAAATGTGCTTAAAAACATACTTGATTCTGATTTCCAAGTTAATTTTTTCTAAGGAAAATTCACCTTATGACAATAATGTTATTTCAGAGAGTTTAAAATACTTGTTTACATTAGATGATTATACTAATGTCCAGTGTTGAAGGAAAGTTTTTAGCAGTTTCCTAATGCTTTATAGGTAATAGTAACAGTCCCTCAATTATTTGCCCATTATGCTTCCTGATGTGAACAATTCCTTTAGGAATAACTATTCAAGTCAGTAGCTTATGTAATACACGAGGACTTACTCTCCCCCACAGAGAGTCAGGTGCTTAATTGTGACTATTACTCCTATCAGTGTACACAGATTATTACTAGGAGTTCTTTAAGAATTGATCCCATAAATTTAGGAATTAGAATCTCCAATATGGCCCCCTACTTTTTATCCACTGAACTAAATTGGGCTCAGTAGTGTCAGCTAAATCTGTTAATAGTCACAGTAACAAATTTGTTTTCAAAAATAACCAAAATTGCATGTACCATACCTGTCCCAGATATGTAGGCTCATATTAACTGTGAGCAGGCAGGAACCAGACAGTAAAAAGAACTTGGCTTGTCATGAATAATGGAAGGCTTTGATTCAAGTCAACTAGCCAAGGCTTCAGGGCCCCCTACGCAGCTGCTTTTTCTGAGTGCTCTAGAGGGAGTTTAAGTGAGAATTTAACCTCCGGTTCTTAGTCTTTTATTTATGGTACTCACAAACTAGATTCTGAAGATGGACCTCATTTAGTTTTGGTTCCTTACATAACGTAATTACAGCACTGACATAATTACCCAACAGGCTAAATTTGTCAAAATAGACTAAAATAGTCTAATACTTCTGAAAGACACCAAACAATGGTATTCTGTATGATTTTATTGAGTTAGAGTATTAGAGACAATTATTATTAACTTCCCAAAAGGAAAGTTTATTTATTAATATAATTTATGTTATTACACATATACTTTTAGTAATGAATGTTCAACTTTCAAGATAATAACATAAGACTGATTTGGTTATCAAAAATAAGTTTTTGTGTATATGTGTGTGAATCTCATTTGATAGTTACATGAAAACCTTTCCTGAATTATGAAACCCAGCAAAATAAAAAGATCATTTTCCTAAAAAAATAAAATAAAAAAAGATCATTTTCCTTAATCATGTTTATATACACAAATGCACAAAATATACTTATATTAAAAGTGTACAGCCCAAAATCTTCAACATAATTGTAATACTCACATTGCTTTTATATTTCCTATAATAATGCAATAATTTTATTCATATATGGTATAGTATATTTTGGCACGTTTTCATTGTCATGAAAAATGCACAGATTTATCATACTTAAAATTGGTATATTTATTTACAAGACTGTTAAAATTATTGTGTTTATTTTGTCTTAGTGCAATAGTGAGTTTTTGAGTTACAAAATATCATTCTCAGAGTGAAAAATTTCCAAAATCTTTTGCTATGTCTCTGAAATAATCTTGGTCTAATATGCTATCTTATTATATAGTACAGTTTTTTTTTAAAAAAAACATATGATAATGAGACAATTGCCTGCTGATTTATAATTCATCTAACGTGGTCAAAAAATCCATAAAATAGGGTTTATTGAGGATATTTCAGATCAATATTTCTATTTGTTTTGATGTATGCATTTTTGGTTTTAAGCTTGTTTAGATAGAACCAGTGTATATATTATATGTATCAAAGTATATATATATATATCTCATAGATATTGAAAGAAAATCCTCCATAGCATAGGTAGATATGAAGAAGGTGTCTTACAAACTGTTTTTAGCTTTTAAGGTTCCAAAGAAATCAAACAAGGATCAGTTACTGGAAGAAGAATGGAATTAAGTTAAAGATCTAATAAAATTCAATACCATGGGCAAAAGCTTATATGTGAAAGTACAATGATTAGTTGATATTATATGAAAGGATGGTCATCATGGTATTTCATTGTTTTTAAATAAGCAAATAAGTTAAATTTACTTGGAATAATTAATGTAAGCTCTCCTTAATATTGTAAGATTTAGTGATTCTGAAATAAACTTAGAAATATTTACTTTGGAGCAAACAGCTAATGCCTATTGGGATAAAATTTTAGATTATTTATTATCATGAAAATGATTAAGAATCTGTACTGAGTTATAACTCTGTTAAATGGAGAGTTATTAGAAAATGTAGCAGTATTTATATCTAATTAGATGAAATTGATTTGTAATTAGCTCTACAGGAGTGCAGAAATAATTCCTGCAGTATGAATGACAACTGGATTAAAGAGAGAAGCTTTTTTTCCCCTCTTTAATTAGTTTGGTTTACAAGTTCTTATTTATGGAGCAAATACACCATTTATCTTTCTCTAAATGCCTGTGGCTCCCGGGCCACCTCTTCTCCTGCACCACAGGTTAGGTTGTCTTCCTTCTTCACCTTCACTTTATCAGCGTGCTCCTACGAAGCTTACAATTCACGAGAAAAAGGAAAAAGCAAAGAAACAGGCAAGCAAACAAGCCAACCAACACCCAGAAGGCCCCCCACACAAAGGCATGAGTTAAGAAATGTCAGTGTCTGGTATTTTTTTTAGTCCCTTCAAGGGATTCCATTCCATTCTCTCCAAATTTCCGGCTTGCAACCCATCGTCTGATAGCAATCTGCTAGGTGTTAGTGTTACAATTTGAAAGGTATGTAGAGAAAATTCTCTGACCTAAATAGACTTGTTAAGCCGAGTCTCAGCTTTAATCTTTATACTACCTAGTATCTCTTATAATATGTACTTGTTTTCACGCCCTTCAGCCCGGCTAGACTGAAATGCCTGAATGTGGGAACACCTGCTATTCACCTCAGACTTCTTCAAAGGCTTACTGGGCACGTTATCTGTGATCGGCCGTTGTTGGCATTTTATATATGTGGACATTAGTTTAATTAATGAGTAAAAGAAAAACTCAGTACCTTGCTTGATATAAATGCCAATGATCAAGGGCTTATTTTTATCAATTCTGATGGAATTCATGGTGAAAAGGTATTTATTAATCCTATTCGTCTTTATACATATTAAATCTGTGGCTATTATACATTTCTTTCCCTAAAGACCTTAGTTTATGACTGTGGATATTTTTCCACATCTGAGTACTCCTTTCCAGCGGGCACCACTCTGCGGTGTAACAGTCTGTCTAGGGCAGAATGATGCTAGAACATTCGCTAAAGGAAAGGGTTGCCGGCGCTGGGGTGTAGAACAGGTCCAAGGAAACCCCAGCAACAACCGAAATGCCTCTGTACTGCGGTAGGGGTGGTCTGGGTTGTAAAGTTTAATGAAAACCACTGTGAAGTATCTGACAACCATAGCAAGCCCTTATAAATATTAGCTGTGGTTTAGTTCTTACTGTTTTTCAAGCCAAATGCATTTGTTAAAAGCAACAAGCCAATGGAAAGCAGTGAGATAGGACACATAGATGGTTCTATGGTAGAATTTTGAGGACAAAAAGGGAAACAACAGCAATGATCTGTTTTCACTTTTTTTTTTGGCCATCTACTAGCTCACTTCTGTAAAATGCCTGTTGAGTCTGTAGTTTACATATTTAGTGTGTAGTTTGCAACATTTTGGAAGCATGTGACCTCAAAGCCTGAGAAAGACGTCTTTCACGGGGGGTGCATGGAGACAGAGGGAAAGTGAGTGTTTGAGTTGCTTTTTTGGTTTCAAGCTACCAAACCTGAGACGTTCCCATCACTGGGACCAATTCCAACTCATCTGTGCTGAGGAGCTCACGGAGGAGAAGGAATGCAAACCACACGAGAGGTTCTCTGTGCCTCACCCTTTGCCACCCAAACGTGTTTCTTCTTGTCTGAGCAGAAATAAGCATAGAGTTGAGAGATAGATACCGTTTATTTGCTCACATCTTTAATATCACTACACCTTCATGCAGGTATGAAGCTCCTCGCCTACCTCTAGGAATGAGCACCGGAGGAGCCCAGGACTGAGAGCCTTTGGCACACTGTGGAACCTCAAGGGTTTCCTCCCTTCCCTCCCCCTTCCCAGCCTTCCATCCGATCTGTTGCAATGTGTTAAGGCACAATTGGAGAAACAAGACAGCTTGGGGTGGTGAGAAGTACTGAGGGGGAAGGGCATTTTGATAATTAGAGGCAGTTGTATAACTAGCATGAAACTTTTATTGAAAAGGAGAAAAATTAAAAGTTCTATCCAGGTTTTGTCCTACTAGCTAAACTTTCCTGTACCTTATTTTGATCCCCTAAAATGTGGGTTTCATTATTAACCACTTACAGCTCTAATTATCTACTGTTCTAAAACGAACCGTCCAAGTCTTTCTATCCTCAGGCAGATAATCCCAGACAAATGTCATTATATTTTGCCAGTACGAAAATTTGAAATACAGAAATTTCAAGGACTGTGAAGCTACACCATTCCTTATTTAATCTTTTGGACTTTCTGTCTTTCAAATCCTTTAAAAAAAGTCAGCTCTCTGAGGAAAGATCAATTTCAAAGAAATCTACAGTATTTTTATGAAAGATTGATAAGTACACGTTTCACAGTGTAAAACATTTGAACTAAAAGGAACAGTGGACACGGCAGATGCTTCTTTATCTTGAAATTTTACATCTGTCATCTGCTATAGTAAAGATGGTTAAATGAGTGGAATATTGTTTGTTCCACTAAGGAAGTTACGCAGTCTTAAATATGTAAATACACCGAACATGATTTTGTCACTTTTATATCTGAAAGCAATGACATATACCTACCTTCATTTACAACTGGCTGCTTACTGTCAGTGAAATGTATTCTCCATCACACCCACACTTCTTTAATAATCTTGACTTACTCTTTTCACTGCATTAAAACTGCCCATCCCTATTACAGACTCTCCGACAGCCTGACCATTTCTCCCCTCTCTCCTCCTCATTCTCTCTGTACTCTTGTTACTTTCTCTGGCAGCCTTTTGTGGTACACACTTCCTCCAGTTCCTCTGCACCATCTCCTACTCCCCTCCATTCCTACCCTCCTTTCTCAGCCTGCCGTTCTTCTTCTGTCTACACGATCTCATCCCCAGAGGACTGCTTCTCCATAGCTTTCTTGATGCACCCCTTCACTCCCATAACTTGAGTTTGGTTAGTGCCACTAGAGAAGTGGCTCTCAAGTCTCCACGGGCACAGCTGACATCTCCTGTGTATATCCAAATGCTTTGGGGGCATTTCTGCCTGGAAGCACCACGGCGCAACTCAAAGTCCGAAGTTCCAAGGCCAAACTCGCTGATTGCCCATGGAAGTTTATTTCTCCTTTTATTTTTTTTATTCTAGTGGTAAATACAAGTGTTAAAATTACAAAGCGTGCAATATTAGTATTGAGTGCATCTTACAGGAAAGAAAAACACAAGTATATTGTAGTCGGGTTGGGGAGAGAACGGAGAAAGGGGAGAGGGAGGGGGATGGGCAAGTTCTCACCTGTCTGCACAACCGTAAAGGTGCACAGCACACCCTCAGGGTGAAGGGCTCAACTACAACTTGAACTTTACCTTAGAAATGAAAACAGTGTAACCTAAACCTTTGTTACCCTCATGTCCACCTGAAATAATAATAATGATACTAAAATTACAGAGCAGACCTTCACTTACTGATTCCTGTTTGCTTTCTGTCTGTTTTGTGCCAAGCACCTTAAGCATAGGTCAGAGGAAAGGCTCTATAAATATTAATCAAATGAATGATTATGAAGATCCCAGTTCTCTGTTTTTACCTTGTCTTGTGGCACCTATTTTACATATTCTATGTATAGTCGTGTATTTATTTTTATCCCTCAGTTCGGTCTATAGGCATCAAAAAGTCCAGGACTACATTTTACTTATTTTTCTGTCCTCATAATGCTTAGAGAACTAAATAGTACTCTCAAATATTATCTAATTAAATAAGCAATATTCACTCAAAGCGACCTTAACTAATAAGCTATTGCTCAGATACTAATATTGGTCCAATGGTGTTGTCATAGATGGACAGTGGTCTCATTCTGCCACTTGGTAATAAACAGGGCAGCCATAAAGTTCATGTGCAATTTAAAATTTAAAATTGCACATGAGCTTTGTGGCCATGCTGGATTTTTGCAATGGCATTACTTAATGGTCCTACCTCTTTCTTATTTACTTCTTTACAAAATTTTGAGATTTGAGTAAAATGGACCATGTATATTATTCACCTCTTATTTTTTAATCTTTATAAAATATGGTATATTATACGTTGGAGGGGCCTGAAAAATAATTGCTAATTTTAATACACTCAACTTACAGCAAAGCTGCATTTTTTTTTTTTTTAAGAGACAGAGTCTTACTTTGTCACCCTTGTTAGGGTAGTTTGGTGTCACAGTTCACAGCAACCTCCAACTCCTGGGCTTAAGCGATTCTCTTGCCTCATCCTCCTGAGTAGTTGGGACTACAGGTGCCCGCCACAATGCCCGGCTATTTTTGTTGCAGTTTGACCAGGCCTGGCTTTGAATCTGGCACCCTCAGTATGTGGGGCTGGTGCCCTACTCACTGAGTCAGAGGTGTTGTCCAAAACTTCATTGTTTTATTTAAACTTTTGTTAAAACAAATATTATTTATCCATTTTTATGTGTATTTTATTAAGAAATAAAGGGACTTGGTTTCATGATGCAATTGGATATTTTAAAATCTGCATAGACTATTAAATACGTGTGTGAGACTGAGTGCACATATGAAGACTGAGTGCACATCAGAAGACGGGTATTAATAAATTTTTATTTTTCAAAAAAGGAGAGATAGGTATCATTACTATTTACATTTCCAGATGAAGAACATGAAATACCTGTAGTTGATGGACACTGCCCCACAGCACACAACTAGTAGGTAAAAATTGCTCTAATGAAACCCAGTGAGTCTCGCTTCAGATTCTGTGCCCGTGAGCACATCCTGCCGCCTTTCTTTGGTGCGTAATTCCCTGTGAAGTGCGTAGACGGAACGCTGATGGCATTTAGGAAATAAAGGGAGGGCAGACTAACCTCAAGTTTGTTCCTAATATTACGAAACAGCTTTTTAGGTAGCCAGTCACATCACGCTGGAAGTGATGAATAATACAATTATGGAAAAAGTATAAACATTTGAAATTAGAGCAAAGAAAAATAATTATTTGTAATTTGATACATATAATTCTAGAATTATCAAAACAGGGATCAAAAGCAGTCCGGTGAGGTTTTACTGACGTCCACTTCTTCCTTCTTTTCTCGTATTTCCTTCTCCTTGAAATACCAACCACTTAATTCATTTGCGATCCCTTGTCACAGTGAGAGTAGTTTAAAAGCTTTTTACCAGTACAGTTATGGTGTTCTCTGAAAGGCGATATTCTTATTGTTAAACACTTTTTTCTCATTACAATTCAAAAGCAGCCATTCAATGTCCATCTACTATCTGTTTGAACCACCAAGTCTCATGCTGAGGGAATAGCTTGTCCTGCAGATAAAAACGTTTCTGGTGTAGAATTTCACTTTTAGAGCCTGGGACTCTAGGTTAAGAGACTCTGCAGTGAACTTGAGAAATAGAAATTGTCACCCAAGCATTTAGGAAGCTCTTCGTTTTAGAACCCAGGAGAAATGACTCTCTGGTCGTTGACTTTGTGAGAGTTTGCACACGCTATGTTGCCAGTAAGTTAAGTCTTCACAAGCGTCTTTTACTCTGACATCCTGCAAGCCAGATTACTTTCTAAGCTACGTGGTAAGTCATTTCACTTCTAGGAATCTAACTGGAACAAATAAACATAAAGCACAAAAAGTTTGACGCACAAAGATGATTGCTACTCTCAAATAATTCAGGGCAGCAGCAGAAGTCCACACTGAAAGGGAGAAAGATTTTGTACATCTGCACCGTGGAGCATTTTGTAGTCACTGACAGATGCTTGTTAAAGGTACTAATAAAGCTAATGGAAATGTTTAGGAAAGAAAATTCTATAGTCAATAAGATCATGCTTCTAAAAAATTATATGCAGATTAAAAAAATAGAACAAGGCAATTATGGAAACATTTTATACTTTGGGGATTTTTTTAAAATTTTGAATGAGAAAATAATGCTTTTGTGATTTAAATGCATGGTGACGTCTCCCATGTCACTTTTTGGGACTGGATGGTAGATAGATAGCCACATACACATGTACACACATAGATGATTCAGACTAATATTCCGGGATTTATTTAAATAGATCAAATGCTTATTAAGCTAACACAGAAGAAAATATGTTTTCTTGATATTTTTAAACATTTATTTTAAATAAGAATGAGTATTTTTTTTTTTTTTTGCATTATTGTTGTTGTTTCCAGTTGCTCAGGGACAGATGTTTCTTAGAACTGCTCATGTCTTCATTAATAATCAAGTCAGTGACTAATGATATTCAGGACGCAGAACGACTCACCTGTGATGTGCTCTATTAGGTGATGCTGGTAGAAATTGGAACAGCTATTTAGTATACGGAGGTCATGTTGTAAAATAGACAATGGAACTCAAGTGCTTTATTAAACTAAAATAATCAGTATACCTTACAGAAAAATCCTTTCTTCACGTTCAAAGTCCCATCAGTGAGGGTCTATGAGCAACACACTTTCTCTGGTTTTGTATAAAAATGTCATAGTAACTCTTTCATTCTTGAATTCCAATTTAGTTGAATAGTCTCCTCTGTGTTATTTTCTCTGAAAACTTCACATCTTACTCCGTTATATCCTGATGTCTGTTATTGCCCCTTTGTCTAATCGTTACTCCTTTGTAGTATTTTCCCTTTAGCACCCAACTTTTATTTTGCCATTGGGTGCTAAAGTTCTCCTGCCATGTGACCAGCTGGGGGATTCTCCCTATTTGGGTTACTGGTGCTTACTCACTCACGTCTAGGTTGTGCTTCCTACATCTGAAGATTCATGTCCTTCATCAATTCCGGGAAATTTTATCCCATCTCACTTTGAATATGTCCCATTTTGCATTGTACCCAATTTTCTCATTGTGACACTTATATTAGATGTAGGTGGGACTTATGCTATTCTGCTCCCCATGTCCCCTAAACTCTTACTGATACTTACATTTCTGGAAAAGAGTTGGATTTATTCAGCTATATCTTCTAGGTCACCGTTCTTCATTTTAGATCTAACCTGTTCTTTACACTATCCATTTGTATTTTAAATTTCAGTGACCATAGCTTTCCCTCTATAAATTCTTTTAAAATCACCTTTAACATGGTATAATCTACATAGATGTTTATGATATTTATATAAAATAAATTTTAGTGATATGGAGTGTACTATTCATTAGTCATACACATATGTATGTATAAATTACTTATATTCATATAAAATGTTTATAAACTTTAAATGCATACACAGAGAGTGCCAAAAAAAGTATACACATTTAGAAAAAGGAAAAACATCTGTATTAAAATTGTAATACTCAAGTCATGTTTGACTTCTGCAATTATAAGAGGTGCTCAAACGTGAGTTTTGTTATTGGTATATATTGAGCAGTAAAATTTTAATATAGTTTTTTCCTTTCTTAAAATGTGTACCCTCTGTGTGTGTGTGTTTGCATCTATATCTATTTATTATATACACATATACATGCAAATATATGTATAATATATGTGTGTTCATGATATATATGTGTCTACGTATACATCATGCAATTGCTACCACAGTCATTATGGAAAACATGAATATCAGTTCTTATGGGGATTTTTCCCTAATCTCTTTTACTTTTTCTCCTAATATCTTGTTGGTTTCATATATTTTCTTTCATTATTTCTTGTATGTTATCATTTAAATGTATTCAATTTATAATATGCATACAGTAAATCTATAATGTCAAGCTCTTTTCTGCTTTAATGTTTTCATAAGCCACCTTCAGGGTGGCTTCTCCCCTTGTGCCTTTTGTACAGGTGCACTGAGACTAAGAGTTTGCACATTTTCATCTATGACAATTCAGCATGACCTTTGCTGGGGGTATGTTCGTCCAAAGAGCACTGGCATTTCCTTTGGTGTGTCCTGCAGGAATACAAGAGTACTTGAAAGATTTTACTGTATAATGTTTAATGTTTCACATATAAACAGAGTTTTCATATATCTATATAAGAGAATGCAGACATATATGCACATATATGCCATCTGTAAGTAAAACACAATAATAAAATAACTACCTCTTCACTCCACACAGGTTAAGAAATAGAACATTAGATGACCACCTTACAACATGTTAGGACCTGACTATCTTCCTTGGCATTTGGTTTTCTCTTATTTTTGTGCCAGAAAATATTTCCTTTAGGAAATTGTACATTTATTTATATATTCAATAGACATTTACTGAATACCTACTAGGTCTCAGACATGATTCTAAGTGCTAGGAACACCAAAGTGGGCAAAACAGGCAAAATTTCCTGCTCTTAGGGAGTTATCACTCTAGTAGGACGAGACAGTAATTTTATAAAATAAATAATGTATTTATAAATAAATCATGCATAGTAAGTGGGGATAAATGGAAAAAGTAGGGAAAACATGGGAAAGGAATATAAGGAGTATTGGTAGGAGCAGGAAATAACATTTTGAAAATGATTCTCAGGGAAAGATTCACTGAGAAATAAACCTGAGGAAGGTCAGGAAGCAGGCATTGAAGTTGCACAGAATCGTCCAGCAGAGGAAGCAGTGAAACCAGTGCCCTGCAGGGGTGGGGTGTGGACAAGGAAGAACAAGGCGGTCAGCTGGGCAGAGCAGCACAGGGAGCCTGAGGAGCAGGTGGGCTCAGGGCCCTGACAAAGCTGTTCCCTGGAGGTACTGGAAGAAGTTGGGCCTTTACTCCATGTGGAACTGGGACCCTTCTCTGCATTGGAAAAGAGAAATGTTGTCCTCTGATTTCTGTTTTGGTGGGGTAAGCCTGGTTGCTCTGCTGAAGTAGACTGGAATTGATCAAAGATAAAGGAAGAAGCCTCAGCAGAAGGCTGTTGAAGGAAACCAGAGCACAAGGGGTGGTGGTTTTCATCAGAATGGCAGCAGTGGAGGTGATGAGATCTGGGGGCATTTTTAAGGTGTAGCCTATGGGATTTACTGATGGATTAGATGTGGAGTGTAAAATAGAAGAGTCGGGCATGATTACACTGCTTTTGATCTGAGCAACTCCAAGGGTAAATTGAACACTGACTTGAGATGGGGAGGAGAGTTGGACGGCCGGAGTTTGCAGAGGTCAGTTTTGTGGATGTTATGTTGGAGATTCTGTTAGACACCCTACTGTATATTTCAAATAGCTCAAGAGGAGGGAAAGAATGGATAGAAATTTGAGTAGCATAAATTTATGGATTTTATTTACATAGAACACTAGGCCAGCTCCCGAAAGCAGTGAGTAAGGATAGAAAATAGATAAATTATATCAATCGAGTCCTGGGAACCTCTATGTAGTGAGGTTTGGGAGATGAGAAGAAAGCCAAGAAGCAGGTAGAAATGAGCATCCCATTAATCAGAAGGGAAATGAGGGGAGTGTGGTGTCCTGAAAGTTGGGACATGACGGGGTGACCACGTGTGCCAGGCAATGCTAATAGCCTTGAGCAAGTTGGGGACTGTAACTGGATGGTAGAAGCACTCATAATTTGGAAGCCAGGTAAAAAAAGTGGGAGTTGGTTTAAGAATGAGAAGAAAGGATGTCATTTTCTTTTCTTTAATCAACTAAGAAAATGAGGTCATTGTGGAAAGGGGAGTGGGAATAAGGAGGATATGTTTCAGATGATAAAAAGAATATTAACAGGGCAGCACCTGTGGCTCAAAGGAGTAGGGCGCTGGCCCCATATACCTGAGGTGGTGGGTTCAAACCCAGTCCCGGCCAAAAACTGTAAAAAAAAAAAAGAATACTAACATGTTTGTAGAGGAAAAAAAATTAAAAAAGGAAGAAAACTAATTGTACAGGAAAGAGAAAGGAAAACTGCTAAGATTTTGCTCTGTAATAGATAAGAAAGGATGGGATCTGACGTGTCATAAGCTGTAGGGGCTGGCTTTGCAGGCTGCCCAGACAGTTTAGGATTCAAAAGGATTCTTGTTTGAAGGTTGAGTTTCCTTGGTGGTAGTATGTCAATGATGTAATATATGTGGTTGCCAGAAATAACTATGTTCACAGATGTAATGCATCATCTTTGTTAGTGTAGCAGAAAAGGCCCTGCATATTCCAGTCCCTCACTATGGTTCAGCCACCGTGGGCTTTCACTCCTGCTGACCAAAGGGCCTTTACGCATGTTAAACCTGTCTCCAGTGACACCTGCTCTGTGGTTTCATTCAGGCCTTCATTGTACTTTCTATAGGCATAAATTTCCACATATTCATGAGCTCATTTGAATAACATCAGTCTTTCCCATTAGGCTTCAATCTCATATG
Source organism: Galagoides demidoff (assembly GCA_963574575.1). Lineage (NCBI taxonomy): Eukaryota > Metazoa > Chordata > Mammalia > Primates > Galagidae > Galagoides > Galagoides demidoff. The sequence goes on along the minus strand of CAUYQV010196481.1, from coordinate 14,246 downwards.
GCAGGGGGATAATGCATAAAAAACACAGAGACACAAACGACGACATTCACTATTTTTTTTATGGATTGACAAGCATATTATGAACTACATACATTTTTAAATGTACTTAATTTAGAGTCATATATGGTAAAAAGTAAGTATATATGGTATATAGAGTATATATGGTAAAATATATAGAGTATATATGGTAAAAAGTAAGTCATGTAGGTGCCTTTTTTTATTCAGTGGCATAGTTCAAGAAGATGGTTGCTATAATCGTACTGTGCTGTCTGGATTCATAAAAAGCAAAATCTAATCTCAATAAGCCAGTAAGTAGGGACCCCAGGAAGAATGCGTTCTAGCACTTCCTTCAATGTAGTCAGACAGAAAATGTTATTCAAACATTTACAACCAAGCTTAAACTTAAGAACTTTTTCATCGTACTTAAGCAACTTTGAGATGGCATGGCCTCCAACATTTATTGTGTGTACTAAGTAAAGTGAAACTAGTTTCTAAAAGCAGATGTCTAGGGGAGAATCTTAATACTGAGGGTAAAATTTGGATAGGGCCATGGGAGAAGAAAGTTAGAAATCAAAGTTTAAACTAAATACATTTGAATGGGTGACTCTGTGTAGATGCAAATGCATATATAAACAACAAAACAAGACTAAAAAGGGGCGGCTGACTAATACTTTATTGATGCTCATCAAAATCAGGACATTTTGAATATTAGTTAAACCTATGTGCATCAGCTTTGGAATCAAACTAGGGATCAAATAAAATGTGTGCTTTGGTCTTTGCTCTCTTTCCTTGGATGATTATCAACAGGATTTTGAATAACGTAGACCTCAAATCCATAGCTGAGGGATAGCGGCGAGGCTGCAGCTTTCTTTTGCCTTCTTCACTATATGACTGACCGTTATGAGACAGAGACAAAAATGCAAAGCGTTTACTCACACAAAAGGAAATTACCGCCTGTTACCCTATAATAGTTGAAAACTTTTCATCAGCAAGTATGTAGCCTTGAGACCCATATTACCCCTTTAGTGATTGTCTCAATTATCCCATATCTCGGGTAAAATAGACAAGGTTTTATAGATAACTATTTCACTAAGTAACTTTTGAATATCTATTATGTGATTATATCATTGCTATAAGGCCAAAGCAAAATTATATCCTGACAACTTTCTACATAAAATAAGCAGAAAATGTTCTGATACAAGGTCAAGAAAATGAAGGACTTAAGGTGGGGGGAGGTGTTACATAAAATTCTTAAATTTCTCATGCGATACTCTACATCATTTTAGCATTAATGGAGGAAGGGGGAAAACTCGGCACCCTTCTACTTGGAGCAATGTAGAATTAATTTATTATTTTAGAAAGAATTCATCAGGTTTCAAAGATGTGTTAATGTTGGAAGTTGAATGTAGTGATGACTCATGCATCAAGTTTGACTCTTTCATCTGTGTTGACTCAAAAGTAAAGAACCTCAAAATCTGGGGGGCACCTCTGGCTCAAAGGAGTAGGGCATCGGCCCCATATGCCAGAGGTGGTGGGTTCAAACCCGGCCAAAAAAAAAAAAAAAAAGAAAGAAAAAAACCTCAAAATCCCTATGTTACTATGATAAGTGAATTCCGTTGGAACTTAGTAAGTTGTAAGAAATACAAAATACTAATTATTGAACATACAATTAATAGAATTATATTAATACTTCATGTCTTATTTTTGATAAGTAGGACACAAGAAAAATTTTTATTGACAAATACATTTAGCAATTTCAAGTAATTCATTTCTTGGGATCTGCTTTTGAGCTGAAATTAATTAAAAGCATTCACTTAAAATCAAATTCCTCGGGTTAATTGTTACTAGTTTTTCCATATTTGTATTAAATGACTATCATGTAACAAAAGCTCTGTCTTTCACTTTGACTAAAATAGGAAATAATGTTCCAAATGGAATTTACTGATATTAGAAGATGAAATAAAATGATCCTATGTAAGAGAGAATATAATGATAAAAGTAAGTGTTAGTGATACTTATGTCTGCTATTCAGACACACTGTTTACTGAATTATCAGTGGGTAGAACTAAACCTTGTTCAAAAGACCCAATAACCAGCTAAGATTTTACCTTCAAAGCATATGTAGTAACCACTGTCCAAATGTTTCTCTTTAAAAAAAAATAGTGGTAGATGACTTTTTCTCATCAAGCAATTCTTGATTTTTTATGGATCATAAATATTTACATAATCAGAACCAGTTAACCACCTCTACAAGCAAGTATTATTTTTGACATTTTCAAATCTGCGATGGTATCAGAACTGGAAATACTTTGCTCTTTACTGTCACATGGACGATAAAAAGCTAGATCAATTCATGCTCAGAATTGGCATTTGTAGCATGAGCCAATTATTTCTATAAACTAGAATCTCTCAATTCTAACAAATTCACCCTCTAAAAGGAATATATAGAACTTAGAAATTTTATCCTAGTTCTCTCCTCCATATATTATTTGCCTTAAGAGACTTGGCCATGATGTCATTCAATTTAAATTAAGATAACTGGCAGATTGCAATTTAGAAAAGTAAATTCCTTTTCTGAACTCTTCTTAATTTTATTGACTTTTATTTTTTTGGTAGATAGCCAGAAATGATGTATGTTAAAATATCGCAGAACTAAAAATGCCAGGAATTAACTACCCAATGGAGAAATTCAGGGTTACGAAGAAGAGGAAACTGAGTTGATGCAAAATTTATAACGTAATTATGGTGTTTATTGCCTGGTTACAACCATTTTAACCATTTGTACAAAGATGTGGAAGATGAAAGACTACAGTGAGCCAAGTTTGTTAAATCTTTCCTTTGGAGTTGAGCGAGGGAATAAGGAGGGCTATAAGGGTCAATGCTAAGATTATGGCTCAGCACTTAATACTGAAGTGTTTCATTGGCCTTCTCACACTACTACTATGCTAAAAATATTGGAAGTCATCACAGACTTAGTGGGAAACAACTGTTAAAAAATGGGAATGCTCAGGGCGGTGCCTGTGGCTCAAAGGACTAGGGTGCCGGCCCCATATGCCGGAGGTGGCGGGTTCAAACCCAGCCCTGGCCAATAAATAAATAAATAAATGCACGTGTGTGTGTGTGTGTGTGTGTGTGTGTGTGTGTGTGTGTGTGTGTATGTGTGTGTGTGTGTGTAAAAAAAATGGGAATGCTCAAAAAGATGAGAAGAACATGATATAATTATATTTAACTCCAAATTCTAATGTCATTATAGAAGGTAGATTGAGAAGGGAAGTCTGGAAACATACAGAAAAATTGAGATATTGCTGCAATAATCTGTGTGAAAGATGGCAGGGAGGAGAGGAATATAAAGAAAGGGCACATTTTCAAATGTTTTAGAAACAACAGGAATAATGGTAATGAAGCAGCTATGAGTATCAAGAAGAATGAAGGCATCTGGGCGGCATCTGTGGCTCAGCGGGTAGGGTTCCGGCCCCATATACTCAGGGTGGCAAGTTCGAACCCCAGCTGAACTGCAACAAAGAAATATCTGGGCGTTGTGGCAGGCACCTGTAGTCCCAGCTACTCAGGAGGCTGAGGCAAGAGAATCACCTAAGCCCAGGAGTTGGAGGTTGCTGTGAACTGTGTGACACCATGGTACTTTACTGAGCCATAAAGTGAGACTCTGTCTCTACAAAAAAAGAAAAAAGAAAAAAAAATGAGAAGAAAAGAATGACGGTATCTGGGAAGAGCCCAAGGCTTCCCAAGTAGACGCTGGGAAATGGTGAATGCTAAGGTGGAGAAGACAGAGGAAAGGCCTGATTTAGTGGTTTGGGACATGGCGAATTTGAAGTATTCCAGATTCTTGCGGAATATTTAGGTGGGAAAATCTTTGAGCAGCTGAGAAAACAGAGCTTGAGAGAGAAGACTGAGTTACAGTTAACAGATGACTCAGAATGTGATTTTCTGTCTTTGGTATGTGCATGTGCACGTCCACCTAATTAAAGTTTCAGAGTCACTGAACACAGATGATACTGAACGAGGGTAGTGAATGAAATTACACAGAGAGGGCTGAGGAATGAAGATAACTGAGTTTGGAACCTTGGAGAAACCATTACCTGAGGAATCATCAGAGAAGTAGAAAGAGAACCAGAATAGAGGGGAGACCAAGAAGTCAAGGTGGAAATAGTTGTAAGAAGTAGTGAAAAGGGCAGGATTCTTTACCTTGTCCCCCCAAAGATTGGGGAAATAGTTATAGTCTGAATTACATTCTCTGCCTCAAATGGTATTGTCATCTGTTCTTTCTTTTTTTTTTTTTTTTTGAGATGGAGCTTCAAGCTGTCCCCCTGGGTAGACTGCTGTGACATCACAGCTCACAGCAACCTCTAACTCCTGGGCTCAAGTGAGTCTCCTGCCTCTGCCTCCCAAGTAGCTGGGACCACAGGCGCCCACCACAATGCCTGGCCATTTTTTTTTTTTTTTTTTGGTTGCAGCCATCCTTGTTGTTTGGCGGGCCCGGGCTGGATTCGAACCTGCCACCTTAGGTGTATGTAGTTGACACCTTAGCCACCTGAGCCACAGGTGCAGAGCCTGTTATCCGTTCTTCATTAGATTGTCAAACTCTCAGATCCCTCCTGAATTTTCACTCTCTCTCTATATATATATATCTCTTTTGGTTTACACTACGATGATCTGAACCCAAATGAATATCTACACTGAATGAAAATATTGCTAACAGGACCATGTGTAATGATTAAGTATAAATTTAACAGCTACCCTTTTCTTTTAGTTACCAATATTAAGAAGTTTAAATTAGACTATTTAACATCAATTACTTATTCACATTTTAAATTTCTCATACATTCTAAATTGAATTTTATATCTAAAGTATTCAAAATCTAAAAAAATTCTTAAGATTATTGACAAATGATATTATTGACAAATGTCATTGATATATGACATTTTAAAAAAGGACATTCATAGGTGTTTAAAATAATATAGTGTTTTTATATATGGCTGAATTGTTAAAAAAAACTGTGCTTCTATAAACATAAGTAAGGTACAAGGCCTATTTATTACTGTATTATCATATTTTAAGTAAAGACATGTCATTTTTTTTGCTTTATAATTATTTGATTAGTCGTTCCCCCACTTCAATTTAACTTTTAATTTCCCTGATAAGAGGACTGATGTCTGACTTATCTCTTGAGTTTTCCATGTTGCTTTGAATCTAGAATCAAAGTCCAAAATTAAGGATGGAGCAAAATATTTTCTTCATATGTCATATCAATAAAGATTGTATATAATACATATATCTAGTTCAAGAACATTGATTTTTGCTATTACCTTAAGGATAATGCACATTTTAGTATTCACAGTTCTTCAATTTATCTTATTTAATCTAATTTTCTCATTACATCATTGAATATGAAACTAATAAGATAAAATAAGGGTTTTAATTCTATGTAGGACTTTGAACCATTTTTCTCACAGCCACGTATTTCCAACTGTGTGATGATATTGGTTTAAAAAAAGGAGAGTGAATGGACAGAAGTAGAAAATTACTACAAATTCATTTATATCTCTGGAAAATAAGTTCAAGGAACACTATTCTATCTGGGTCGGTGCATGTTTAAGGAACAGTACAACATTTTCTTCTCCCTGCCTGGAGATCTGAAACTCTTGTATTGATGATTCTCTCATTTTGACGTGTCAGTATCTGCCCACTGTGTTCTACCCTGTGTACTCTCACCAACACGCTGCTCAAAAATACAGTTGGCCCCTATATAACACAAACCTGTTTCTTTCAAAGGCTAATGATTTTAAACCAAAATAGCCATATCCATCTTTTATAGGAAAGATCATATGTATATAATTAAGAACTCTACGATATATTTCTTGATTCCAGTTCATACAGGAAACTTTTAATGCTGAAGTATTTCAATAAAATTAATTATAAATGAAACAATGAAATTACTTATAAATGAAACAAATATTCAAGCAATAATGGAAAATTTTTCATTAAAAAGAATTTTTAATATAGCATTCATAGAATAAAGTAAAATAACTAAAAAAAAATAATGAGTATGGGAGAGCAAGATTTTAAGATGATATGGTTCTTCACTTTGGAACATTTTTGGTAGTCTAAAGCTTGTTTTCGGAGGAATACAGTGTATTAAATCATTCAGTTTTCAGCTTCGATCAAATCTAAAAGTTGAAAATCTAACCGTTGACCTAAAATGTGACCGATATTGTTCGAGTTATCAATTAACAAAGTCAATTTCCATAGTATCTTAACTAGATAAATATTCTTACTTTAAAAGATGAGCAAGTACTTGTACTCACAATCTTCATTATCTTCCTGTTTTACTAAGAATTATTTAAATATCATTTAACTAAAACAATAAAAAATCATTAATATTTTGCAAATATATTTAAAGCAGAAATAAAATCACTATTTTCTCAATAGTCACTACTAAAAGCAATTCATAACTTATGAATAATTTAACCCTAGTACTACTGGAAAAATATTAATGATCATTATGTCCAAAATTAAAGCAAATATTTTTTCTGGAATTAGTAAAGATAAAAAGAAAAAGAAAATTAATATCAGTTTTCTTGATACATTAACAAAGGTGGAGTGTGTATATGGGCAGGGATTTATCTTCTTAGCTCTGCAATATTCTCAGCACCAAATGCAATGCTTAAATATACAAGTAATTAATAAAATTTGTCAAATGAATGATAAATGAATCTGATAATCTAGAAATCATCTCCTGATTTATGAATCAATAGAATTGTGCTGTGCAAAGAAAAATAACATGTAAACTTAGCCTTAATGGTGAACTCTTTTATATTGTTCTGGTAACTATAATCACCTTTTAGTCTACACAGTGTCTGAGTCATGTGATATCTTACCAGTGTCTTGAGGTTCTCAATGCTTTACTCCTTTTAATTCCTACTATTTTGAAGCCAGAAGTAAGGCCAAGTGAAGTTGCACATGGATCAACACAAAGCTAATAACTCTCCAAGAAGAATTATCCGAACTCCACAGTTTCCTAACTATGGCTAATATTGTCCTCTAAGAAAAAAGAGGGTATCATTAAAATAATAACAGCACTGTGCTTAGAATTGTATTTATATATTTATACAGATAGATAGATAGAGATGTAAATATATATCTGTATGGGGGAGGGAGAGAGTTTACTTTTAAAAATCTAAAGTATGGTTGGTTTAAGTTAGTTTGATGGCTCCCTGCTGTGACTAGTTAAGTTATAGAACAAAGCAATTTAAAGAATAACTACTTGTGTGAAGGACAAGAAACCTAGAAGATTGCAGCCAAGTTGAACTCCTATAGGAGAAAACTTCAGCTCCATGTTTTTCCAGCCTTTTAAATTTTGAGTTAGGTTTGCTGAGTTTATTTGTGGATACTCCATCTGTTCGGTGCAGAGACAGCCTGGAGGAATATATTTAGGGGTGGCCACTAACTCCAATCTGATGAGTCACTAAAGCAAAAAAGTACGAAGATCATGACTGAATTCATGTGATACACTGTTTATAAAATAAAGTTCAAGAATTTGCTTTGAAAAATCTGGGTCAGACCTCAACCCTTTAAGTTTGGGACACATTAGATGAAATATTTTTCTCAAATTAAAAGTTATGACTTAAAAATATATATATGGTTTGAGAAAAGCAATTATCCTGACATTTAAAAACTATTTAATATGCAATAGAACCTCTGGAACTTGGCCACTGTAGCAAACTGGTCTGTAGACTGTAATAAACTGGTCAACATAGAAAGGAACTAGGCCTGCTTTAGTGATACGCACATGTCTGGTCTATGAAGATTAGGTCAACTTAAGGAGGTGGTCAATGCAGGGAATTGGTCAACTATGGAGATTTTACTGTATTTTAATCCCATCTCAACTCCTAAAATATTTAACATACGCCATCAAAGGAGAGTTTTAGTAAGGAGTTCAAAAGATACTGCCTTTGGGTTTAAGCTCGCTACATTAAATAGGCATTATTTTAAACATTATCCATGTTCCTGCTGCTTTCTGGTGGGGACAACTTGCTGAGTCTCACAGAGGGTCTAGTTGATTTGACTGGTCAGGATAGACCAACACTATTTTCCAGATTCAGCTTGAATTTGCATCACTGGAATATTTGAGGGGGTTGATCTTTGTCTTTGTGTCACGTTTGTAGTTAGCAAAATATATAAGGTCTGAAAATTGAGTTTACGAATTCATCCTAGATGAAGTGCCATAAAGCTCATTGCTGAATATCGTCACTGCAGGCACCTTTGGGAGGCTATACACTAATGCTGGGACCTAGTCCACCCTTCAAAACAATTTGGAGTCCTTTTTTTAGAATGGCTATCAAAGTTGTCATATTACCCTTGACATCCTGACTATCATCAAAATGTCTTCCTTTCAATATTTCCTTTATCTTGGGGTAAAGACAAAAGACACTGGGGGCCAGATCAGATGAGTAGGGATGGGGTCCCCACCCTGTTATTTATTTACTGGCTAAAAACTCCCTTACAGATAGTGCCATGTGAACTGGTCCGTTGTGATGCAAGAGCCATGAGTTGTTGGCCAAGATTTTCCTAACCCTTTTTCTATGTTTACTTGGTCTGCTGTACTTCTCACAGTCAGCCAATAATTTTGACACACAATTTGACAAATTTTTGCAGTGTTTTGTCAGTTCTGTTAGTTACTGGCTGCTCTGACTTTTCTTCATCAGCAACACTTTCTCTCTCCTCCGAAAACCATTTGATCTATTTGTACACTGCGATTTTCTTCATGACATCATCTCTGTAAACTTGGACTAATATGTCCCTGATTTGACTTCTACTCTTGCCAAGTTTAACAAGAAATTTAGCAATGTTTGTTTGATGCTCTAATTCAAGCTTTGACATGCTCACAATGGCACACAAGAACAGGCAACAATAATGAATGCCACTCAGCAAGACACGACCACAGGTCAACACATGCACTACTGTGAGACATTGATATATCAAGGTTATGAAACCTCACCGAGTGGTTTGTACAGTGCTGTCAATGTAAGTACACAGTGACAAGTTCACAACCCTAATTGTCAGACCTCACTATGGAAATGATGTATGATGTTTCTTTGTTCTCTTATTTTTATCAGAAGGAATTGTATGCGTTTCCCCCCCCTCAATTAACATAGAAAAAGTAAATATCCTCCAAATCACACCTCCAAGTCATATAAACATGACATATGACCCCCCCTTTTTTTTTCTTTTTCATTTTACCCTGCATGGCTGTTCTAGTTCAGATTCCTTCTTCTGTGATTTTTCTATTTGACCCCATGGTTGTTATTTTATTTTTAGAGTTTCTATATTAGGGAGATCACAACTTTTGTAATTTCTTAGATTTCAGGAGACTGTTTATGTAATGTGTCTGCTTTACAATATAATTTTTCTAAAATATATTGTTCATCTGCCCTCTTCTGGCACCTTTTTGACTTTGATTTGGTTAAAAGCAATTTTCCTTCTAAAAGTTACCCATATTTTAGTGGAAATTATTTCCTTTCCATGGCCCCATAATTTTTTTTTTTTGTATTTTTTAAAATGTCAGAACATGCGAGGGCATAAATGTTTTAGGTTTTCATTTTTTAAGAATAAGGTGGGGATGTGAGCTGATGGCCTATTAGCTGGTTGATCCTGGGACCTGTTTACCCCTCTAGCCTATAAGGACCCCCCTTCTGCTCTGGGCTGACAGTAACACTTTACACAGCAACAGTTCTGGGCATTGTACTTTTCTCTGACACATGAAAAATAGCTGTGGAGGTGACTTCTGCTCCTCCATGTGGCAAACGAAAAGCTCGAATTATATTAAAAATGTTATAAATCTGTTTTCTTACCTGGCCCTACTTTCTCTGCTACCCTTTGATAAGCAGCTTGAGGATTTTATACCCAACCAGCTATGAAGCAAGATTTTGTCTTTCTAGGGAAGGGACGTTGGCTTGGCCCTGAGGAGCGCGTGCTGTCTGAGCACTGCAGTGGAATGGGCTCACTCTTGACCTCTCTGGGCCAACTCCAATTGTCACCGCTTTTGGCAGCCTGTCTTCCTAGATTGTGTTTGAGGCTGTGGCTATTTTCTGGTTTCACTCAAGGAAGTTTATTTCCTGTATTTTTATGTTGGTTACTTACAGAAAGAAGCAGCAGGCAGAGACAGCCTTACTCCAGCCGGTGCTGCAGATTACATTTAAATATGGTCAGGGCAGTGTCTTTTGAAGTTCCGATGAGCTTCCTGCTGCCAATACTGATAGATGTTCAATCTGCTGTGGAAGAATGAGATGTCTCTGTTGTAGGGAGCCGCAACACATGATTTCTTAGCTCACCTCCCTATTCCTTACAGTACAAGTGCAACGCCATGAAAGAGGATGTGTGCAGTGAGGTGCCACATACTTACCAGTGGAGATACGGTGCATATGACTACTAAATTCAGTTTCACCTGATTATGAATTTAAAATATTTATAATCCATATGTCTTCAAAAAATAATCTCCCTTTTGAGGAGCCAAATTTAGAGAAATCAAAAGCTTTTCAGCTGTTCTTCTCAGCCACTATTCACTCACCAATCTAAACACTGGCCACCCCGTGGCTACTGCCCCATTTAAGCCCTTTGATAGGAAGAAATGCATCATTTCATACAATCATACATATGAAAATATCAGAACCAGCATACAAAAGAAAACAAAAGCTAAAGAGCTTTCCTTTGTAACTAACCCTCTAGCTACTAAACTTAGAAGAATTAACAGTCTTAGTTCATAAGGCTGCTCCTTTTGATACTTGCTATACTATAAGGCATGCACGAACATAAAAATAAAGATGCTGATAATCTAAATTACCAGTATAAGGATAAAGAAGACTAAGTCAATAATAGTTGATCTGTTCTTGCATTGCAATGAACTTTTATACTATAAATTTATTTTGTATTTACCATAACTATAATTGATATCTGTTTAATAATTCCAATACCCTTTCAGATAATATGGTATGATTAGTTTGTGTTTTATATGATATAATGTACATAAATGTGAGAAGTGCTGTAAAGTGCATGTCCTTTAAAGAAAAAAAGAAAGAAAATGGTGTTATCAGTAAAAAAAGTTTTTCATTTGCTTTTTTTGAAGATTTAAAATAAACTGAGTCATATCATTCAGGGATAGTTTATGGTACTAACTGAAGAAATAGATATGGGCTTAAAGATGGCCTTTCCAAGCCGGGATGGTAGCCTTTCTCATTTAAAAAATTGGTTTGGTGACCCCGGGCTATTGCATGATTTCTGAAGGCCATCCTTCCCTCTGAGTAGATTTATCACTTAGAACCACCTAGGTACTTAGACTCCCACTCACTCTCTTCAAGGAGAATGTTTCTCTTCAAGGATTTAACTAGGTTTAAAATCTATTTGCAGTAGCAACTACCAAGCCTTATCTCAAACTGTGCTGTACGAGAGCTCTTCAAAGTTAACTTGAAAGGCTATTCTTACAGCCAGGCCTTGATTCTGGATCTTGAATTCTTCAACACTGCGGTTTTCACTTTTATGTGAAAAAAAGAACTCAGAGAAAAAAAAAAAAAAAACACAGCATTCAGCAAGAGAAAATGTACCGGAAAATGTTTGTCTGGACAGTGACAGGGAAAGGAATGGCAAGAACTCTGCAGACTGCTTCTGGGACGCCAGAGTCTGGTTTCAGAATCGTCACCGGATGGAACGGAGGGGGGGGGGGGACAGAACCTTCGTGTATTACCAAGGCTCATTTCCCAATGTCTCTTTGAAACAGAAGAATTAATACTAACAGATGTGAAGGAGACTAACCTGAATAGTGAGACGGCTCTAACTCTCCCTCCTTGAGAGCTCATCTACTTATCATAAATCTGCAAAAATATGGCTCTTGAGGACATATGTACCAATTTACCTCATTTTCTTTTCTCACTTTTAACATATTATTAAAAAAAGAAACAGACAAGCAGTAACCACCTTGAGTTTTTACTCCTGAGCTTAACTGAATTGACTTCATTTCCCCTTTCTGTTTCTCATTCCACAATTATATATCTATGTCTATCTATCCCTTTCTAAACACTGCCAATTCAGATCAGCTGTCACAGCAATTAATAATATAATCTTTTCATTTGGTCAACTGTTTTGTTAGTAAAAATTAAACTGCAGCAGAGAAAAATGAGTTAATAGAAAAGAAACGTTGATTTAAGTAGGAGTTTGGGTCCTAAATTTAGACTTCCTGATCTGTCCCTTTTTTACTGGCTGGCTTTATACAAATTGCTCTCTATGCCCAATATTCCAATATGAAAAGTGAGGATACCATCTTGACTAAGTTAAAGCATTGCTTTGGAGATTATTTCAGGGGCTTCTTTGTATGTCTTTTTTTTCTCTGCTTTATTCCAGACTCTTTTCTAAGTAACTGACAAAGACATATACAATAAAAGCAGGTAATTAAAACAAAATTAAGTCAAGTCAAAGACTAAACTGAAAGTGGATTTAAATTGGTTCTCAGTTCCTAGAAGTCAACACAGAAAGAGAAACTGAAGTGATAATATGATCTGAAAGAGACACAGGTGCATTCTGTCTCTCCATCTCTCTCACACACAGCACACAGCAACACAGGACACACCTGTCCTTGACTAGTCATCAAAGCAGTTATCTAAATTAGAAATGCATCTTCAGTGTATGCTGCTATGGAAATGTAGGCACCTTTTCTGTTCTTTTCTCTTAGAAATTTTAATATTATCTAGCATCTCGCAAAACTCAGATAGAGCTGTTAGTTAAAGCTTATCTAAAATCATGAACTTCAACATGTACAGCTTCTCATATGACCACTAGGTTACATAGACTGTCAAAACACAGCGCCATTCCAAAAGGTCAGCTTTGCCGTTTTTCTGTGTGAGCAGTACTTATTTTTCTGGGATGCTTTGTTCTGTCATTCTCTCAAGTATCCAGGAATAAGACTTTTCTATGATCTAAATTTACATAAGTGCTACCTTCAAGGGAGAAAGTTCCCATCTTCCATTAGCCCTATGAACTCTCCCTTCTAGCTTTAAGAGTCGTTCTCCTCATTGGCCATTATCGAGGCAAATGGAATTAGAGTGAGTAAACTATGTAAGGTATATTCAGAAAGAACTAGTAGAAGATTAAATGTGAAAAGAAAGGAGGGAAGAAATGAGAGAAAAGAAAGGAAGAGAAAAGGAAAAAAAGAACTCTGTTAAGAAAGTAAAAATCTAAGAACCAAAGTCAAATAAGATATCAACATAAAACAATCGCTAAAAATCTAAGAAATGTAAGTGAACAATACCTAACATTTGTTAACCATATTATAAAATTAAATAAAATAAATAAAAATTATTAAAGTGAAATAATTATATAATTATCAATTTAAAGGATTGGAAAGTTTCAAACAGGAAATGAGAAATGGTGTTAAAAAATACATTTGAAAAAGTAATAAGAAGAGTAACAGCATAAATCTTTTGAACTGGATATTCACTCAAGGCTCTTTACTTTGCTCTGTAGTAAATAATATATAAATAAAAATTTGTTTATTCCTATTAACAGCACCATTAACTACTTTTTACCTAGAAAACAGAGGGAAATGTTAACTAAGATGACAGGTGGAACTCAGCTTGTAAATGTTTTCATGAAAATACATTTACTCATAGGAGTAAAGTGTCATATAAATGACCACAGTAGCTCATGGTTTCTCATTGATCTATGAAACTAGCTGTGAAGTACCCCATTTATATTTTTAGATGTCCCCCCCAGGTTCATCACATTTTTCTTCCAATTTTAAATAAATCTACCGAATACATTTAGGTTTTTATATATAGTTGTTTAAATCATAATTTCTAAATCAGCAGGGCAAAGAAAAATTCTGACTATGAAAGGAAATAAAGTATTTTTTGTTTGTTTGTTTCTCTTGTTAAAATTTGTTTCACCTGGCTCAGTGCCTGTGGCTCAATTGGCTAAGGCGCCAGCCACGTATACCTAAGGTGGCAGGTTCGCATCCCCAGCCCGGGCCCGCCAAACAACAATGATGGCTGCAACCAAAAAATGGCAGGGCATTGTGGCAGGTGCCTGTGGTCCCAGCTACTTGGGAGGCTGAGGCAGGAGACTCGCTTGAGCCCAGGAGTTGGAGGTTGCTATGAGCTGTGATGCCATGGCACTCTACCCAGGGGGATAGCTTGAGGTTCCAACTCAAAAAAAAAATAAAATTTTGTTTCACCTTAAAAGT
>CAUYQV010196477.1:0-15014 GCA_963574575.1 Galagoides demidoff | reverse complement strand
TTGAGCTGACCTTTCTCACATTTACATTACCTTCCTGACCTCTGTTGGTACTTGCTTGGGGTCCCCACTTTAAGGGAGAGATGCTCAGTGGACAAGATAATTCACCTGATTGCTCTTTTGTGGGTATTGTCTTTTTTTTTTGAGACACAGCCTTAAGCTGTCCCTCTGGGTAGAGTGTCATGGCTTCACTGCTCACAGCAACCTCCAACGCCTGGGCTCAAGCGAGTCTCCTGCCTCAGCCTCCCAAGTAGCTGGGACCACAGGCGCCCGCCACAATGCCTGGCTATTTTTTGGTTGCAGCCATTATTGTTGTTTGGCGGGCCCAGGCTGGATTCAAACCTGCCACCTTAGGTGTATGTGGCTGGCACCTTAGCCGCTTGAGCCACAGGCATCGAGCCTGGGTACTGTCTTAATAGAGAACTTAAAATATTCCTTTTCATGTCATATAGTCATTTAAACATGTTTGTGAAGAAGTTTTTTATCAACATGAAAAACACTCACAATTACATTAATAAAAGAGGAACACAGTTGTGCATATGGAGTATGACACCAAATAGGTAAGATGTATGTATACACACAAAAAACTTGGAAGCAAATACACCAGATTTTAATCCACAAAAACAAGGAATCTCTCCTAACACATTTGTTTACATAATGTCCTCCTAGGCACAAATGCTACTGTGTTTCCCCTAAAACGCCAAATGTCTTTATTAAGCTTCCCATGGTTACATTATACCTATCAGAAATTTTAACAGATGAAAACTCCAAATTTGTAGATCATGGTTGGCAAACCTTTTCTGTAAAGGGATATATAGTTGATTCTTTTTGTCTTTGCAAATTCTGTGGTCTCTGTCACAGCTACTCACCTGTGCTGTTGTAGACAATAAACATGAAGTGAATGAAGGTCGATTTGCCCTAAGTTCTTTATAGACAATGACATTTTAATTTCATGTAATTTGTATGTTCATGGAATACTTATCTTTTGACATTTTTCTTAGCAATTACAAAATATGAACACCAATCTCAGCTCATGGGCCATATAAAAAAAATAGGCAGTCGACCAGCTCTGGTCCTCTGGCTCTCATTTGCCAACCCCTGTTCCAGGTCATCAGTATTTCACTCCTTTAGGATGAAGGTCCATGAATCCTGACAGGCCCGTAGAAGTAATTTTAGAGGGTATTATTATGACCTCCACTGTAGATGCAAATATTCCTTTGTAAAGATGATGCAATCATAAGACCCAATGAAGACTGTATTTAGGTTACACACCAAGTGTCCGTGGTAGGCAGAAGATGTGGATACATATGAGGTAGGTGACCTGAGATATTCAGGAATGACTCACCCAAATACTGTCTCCATTTGATAGTTTTTTTTGAGACAGAGCCTCAAGCTGTCCCCCTGGGTAGAGTGCTGTAGCATCAAAGCTCACAGCAACCTCCAACTCCTGGGCTCAAGCGAGTCTCTTGCCTCCGCCTCCCAAGTAGCTGAGACCACAGGCACCCGCCACAACACCCAGCTATTTTTTGGTTGCAGCCATCATTGTTGTTTGGCAGGCTGGGGCTGGATTAGAACCCGCCACCTTAGGTGTACGTGGCTGGCACCTTAGCCATTTGAGCCACAGGCGCCGAGCCAATAGTTACATTTTTAAGAGTTCACAAGAACATACTTTGAGAAAAAAAAAAATTTTTTTTTTAAAATTTGAAGACAAGATCTTGCTCTTTTACTCAGGATGGAGTGCAGTGGCTCACCACAGCCTCGCATTCCTGTGCTCCAGCCATCCTTCTGCCTCAGATGGTTGACCAGCTGGGACTATAGGCTCATGCCACTGTGTCCCACTAATTTTAAAACATTTTTTGTAGAGATGGGAGTTTCACTAGACCCAGGCTGGTCTTGAATTTCTGTGCTCAAGGGATCTTTCCACCTTGTTCTCCCAAAGTGCTGGGATTACAAGCATGTGCCACAGTGCCTGGCCACTTTGAGGAAAAATTTCTAACACAAATGGAATAGTAAGGTTGCTGACATTGAGGGATGGTTGGCATGCACTGTGAAATTGAGAGGCCTACTTTGATTTACACTAGCTGTAAATTTTTTCACAATAAAGTTTGGGGAGAAGAAATTATGGATTCTGAGAATGATGGAAGTTTTCTTGGGTTTGCTCCTAGCGAGATAGATTGTGGACCTTAAAGAGGCAAAAAGCTAGCATTACTTATTCTTAGGAAGATAGTTTCTATTATGCTTACTTGCAAGGAAAATATCTTCCTATCGGTATGAATAGAACAGAAGCAGATTTTTCTTTACTGTTTCCATGTTTCTGAGTGGAGTCTTAGAAACTACCTGCTTTAGAAACATCTGTTATAAAAAGGATACTGAGCTCCTCTCTAGAACGACTACTGAATGAGATCTGGTTTGGACCTCAAGATTATGACTTTTTAACAGATAATTATTATGTCCATGAGGAGGCTACAGTTTACCAGAGCTTCTATTGCCTTAAGATGGTGTATCCTTTAGGTCTAGGGCCATGCTTTTTGACTGTATTTGGGGGACAGAGGACTCTCTCAAGAGGCTGGGAATTACAAGGCCCAATGGGACAGAGGCCATTGAGTGTTCCCTGGGCCCTCTATCTTGGGTATCACTGCCATGGGTCTCCTGACTCTGTGACAGTCCCATCCTGGGGGCATTTCTCTCCCTTCCTTCTTATTGTCCATGAAGGCACTGCACACTTCTTCCACGCCCCATATCTCTGCACTACAATGATCTTAGCTTTCTCAAATGTTAGCTGGAGATATTGCCTTTCAGTGGCTTTTGACCAGTCCTGATGAGACAGAACATACCAGAAGCCTGGCTGACTTCTAGAAACAAGGCTAGGAGAAAGCAGAAAACAAAATACAAAGTAATATCTCAGTAAATTCCCTGCCTATCTTAGTACATTTTATCTCTATAACAGAATACCCAAGACTGAGTAATTTGTAAGGAAAAGAGTTTATTTGGCTTATGCTTCCAGAGGCTGGGAAGTCCAAGAACATGGCAGCAGGTTCTGGTAAGGGCTTTCATACTATGTTATAACATGGCAGAAAAGCAAAAGGATGAGTGAGCATGTCCAAAAGAGATCTCAAGAGCAAGTATAACTCACCTTTATTAAGTAACTATCTGCTCTTGATTCTAACTCGCTTCTGCAATAGCAGTATTAATACATTAATACATGAGAGCAGATCCCTCATGACCCAATCACCTATATTATTCCATTGCTTATTGAGTTTTCAATACACACTTTTGGGGGACACATTCAAACCATAGCACTCTTCCCCCATCTCTAAAAGTCATGTCCTTATCACAGTGTAAAATGCATTCATTCCATTTCAATAGTCCCCAAAGTCTCAACTCTTTCCATCACCAACTTCAAAGTCCAAAGTTCAGAGTCTGAGTCAAAACATGATTTATCCTGAAGCAAATTTCCCTTCACCTATGAAGTTTTGAAAGTTATCTACTTCCAAAATACTGTGGTGGGACAGGCTTAGTGCAGACACTCCTATTCCAAAAGGAAGTAACAAGAAAGTAAAAGTCCTAAGCAAGTCTAAAACCTATCGGAAACTATCAAGTCTTCGAGCTGGAGAATAGTTCTCTTCTGGCTCTGTGTCCTGCATTCTGGGCACACTGGTGCAGGGGTTGGGGACTGCATTTCTTATTTCTACTGTGTAATGCTCCTGCTTCTTAATTCATTTAGGCCTGAGCCCCTGTATTATTGGGGTGCTTCCCTGACTGTACTGCTCTTCACATCCTTTTTTGGGATGGGAGTCCTGCTCTGAACCACAGCCAGAGGTCCTTTTCCTATTCCCTAATGTCAGAGTTCCCCAAAGCAAACCTCTTTGTGAAGTTAGTTGCTCTTGAATTCTTTACTGCTTGTCAGGTTATCTGATGCTAGGTGCTTATCTAAACTTCTGAATGTTGACTTTTGCTTACTTTTTTTCCTTTTGCTTACTTCTAGTAACCACTCAGGTCTAGTAGTCCTGAAACTTCAGCATGCTTCCTGCTTCCCCTGGAGGGTCTTTTGAAACATTGACTGTTGAGCTGCAGCCCCTCAAGTTTTGATTCTACAGGCCCAAGGGTGGGGCCAGAGAATTCGTATTTCTAGCATGTACCCAGACGATGCTGAGACTTGTGCTTTGAGAACCACCAAAACTCTGCCAACTGATTGGTAGAATAAATTTTCATTTTCCAGAAGCTCATATTATACCTATCCTCTGGGAGGCAAGACTGGTTCATAACCTCGGGGCCTCTGATTTTTCTTTTCTTTTCTTTTTTTTTTTTAAGAGACAGAGTCTCACTTTGTCACCCTTGGCAGAGTGCTATGATGTCACAGCTCACAGCAACCTCCAGCTCTTGGGCTTAGGTGATTCTCTTGCCTCAGCCTCCCGAGTAGCTGGGACCACAGGTGCCTGCCACAACACCAGGCTATTTTTTGTTGCAGTTTGGCCAGGGTCAGGTTTGAAACCACCACCTTAGGTATATGGGACCAGCGCACTACTCCTTGAGCCACAGGCACCACCCAGGCATCTGATTTTCTAAATTCTAGTTTAGTTTATGAGATATATCCAGCTTAATTGAAGTTTTTCTCTTTTACCTAGTAGGTGTTTGAATTCATTCACAAATTCTACTTCCAAATCATGTTATTGATATAAATGCAGAATCACACTTTTTGCAGGATATTTCCTTTTCCAAACAAGAAACACGGGTCCTTAAAACCCAGCATTATTAAGCTAACCGTAATTACAGAGTTAGTACATGAGCATTGTTGCCATTTCCTGAGCCGTTAGTACAGGTAGCCAGGTGTTTCACATATGTATCATTCAGAGTCCTGGGAGGAAAGAGATTCCACATTTCCACTGGGTAATTTGAGGAGGATTCAATACAGGAACTATTTGCAAAGTGTGGATAGGGTTTGAGGAATCCACAAACTATGGTATAGCACCCCAGGGTTAGGAAGTGCAGACCTAGCAAGGGAAGCTGTTTAAAAAAGTCTGCTTGACATTAGACTATATTATAAATCAATAGTGATCAAAACAGCATGGTACTGGCACAAAAACAGAGAGGTAGATGTATGGAACAGAACAGAGAATCAGTGCTTTCTTTTTCTCATTCAGGGATACTACAATTTGAAAATTGGTTCAGTTTGCATAGGTTCATATATCTCTCAGGGATTGCTCAGACATTTTTAAATTCTTTTCTGCCTCTTGGAGTAAGTAGGTTATCTTGAGAACCTTGACTTCAAGCTCTGACATACTTTCTTCTTCTTGGTTTTATTAGTTGTTGAACCTTTCTGCTGTGTTTTTAAACTTTCCAAATGACTCTTTCATTTTTTTAAGTTCTATTATATATTTCCTTATGTAGTCTAGCTCTTTAGCCACTTTTTCATTGATTCCTAGAAAAATTTTTTTGGCTAATTTTCATTGGTTTTCAAGTTTATCTTCAATTACATTCATCTTATTTGCCATATGTATTCTGAACTACCTTTCTGTCTGTCATTTTGGCAACTTTCTTGTGGGTGGAGACTGTTACTATAGTTCCATTGTAATCCCTTGGGGGTGTTAAACTATTTTATCTTTCATGTTTCCAGGGTTCTTTTGCCAGTTTATTCTCATCAGGCTTCTCTTCTCTCAGCTGTGGGTTAACAGGATTCTAAGGCATCTGTTCTCCTTTGCTGGTAACTCTCCTTTTTAGTTAGAGGATAGGGAGTACCCTAGATGGAGTTTTTGTGTCCTTCTGTGAAATGTCAAGCCATCAGGAGAGGGTGTGTGCATTAAGAGCCTGTAGAAGAGCTGTTCTATTTTAACTCATTCTACTGTGATTGCAACAGTTTCAGATAGTGCTGGTGGTCTTTGTTTTGGGTAGAGGGATGTTCCCCAGCTCGTTGAAAGAGGTCCAAGTTGGGGACGGGTTCTGACACTCTCCATGGTGGCTGTTGTTGTGGGGGATTGCTCTGGACAGGGTCACCCAGTAGATGTGACAGTGGGAGCTGGGTGAGCCTATTTAGGCAGTGGTTGTGGATTACTTGGCTGTGGCCAACATATATATTCTCAGAGGAAAATTCATAGCCACAAGTATCTTCATTTAAAAAAGAGAACGTGAATAACAAAGAAACTATGTATTTATCTAAGAATATTAGCAAAAAGAACAATGAGAGAAGCCAGGAGAAACTAGGAGAAAAACAATAGAAAAAATAAAAACCAAAATTAATAACTTAGAAAAAGTCATAGAAGATAGGATAAAATGCAAAAGTTTGTTCTTTGATAATGCCTATAAATTAGCTAAACCAAAGCAACACTAATTAAGGAAAAGAGTGAGAAAGCAAAATTAACACAATTTGTAAGCATAAGGAATTACTTTTAAAGCTATATCTATATACATATATATAGGGAAAGAATTATAAATCAATATTATATGCATGTGTTTGGCAACAGATCTGAAAAAAATAGAGCTCTTGTTGATTTCCTTTTAGTATTTGATGACTATAATTTACCAAATTAGAAGTTATAAACTAGAAAAAACTAATTTCATGTAACAAACTAAAATGTTACTTCTGATGTACCATGGCAGAAACTACCAGAGAACATTGGATACACTTTCACAGACATCTCCTAAAAAGTATATCTGAGGTCAAAAGAAAGTAAGTGCTATTCCCCGGGAATAAACTAAATGGAGCTGAAAACCACTTAGGTAAGCTAGAACTGGGGTTGCAGCTGTGGCCATCATGTTTTCCAATCTCAGTAACCAAAGAGTTTAGGATACAATGACTGTGGAAGGACAGAAGATAAACTCATGAGACTGCACATAAAGCTGGGGTATACTAAATGAACAGTGAACTAGAAGTACAGGCAGTCCCTGAGTTAAAACATCTGGCTTATGTACAACTCACACTTACGGATGGAAGCTATTACAATCAGTCTCGGAGTTGCAAATATCCAAATGACATTTGACTTGCACTTAGGAACGGAGGCTATTACAGGTAATAGGTAATTGTAACTGTCCCAACTTACATACAAATTCAACATAAGAACAAATTTACAGAAACTTCCTTATTTGTAACCCAGGGACTGCTTGGCTTTCATCTTCTGGGAAATGAACAGAACAAGAAAACTTGACTGTTTTAGCAAAGATGCTGGGTGGTTTGTCCACTTGTGTGGATACTCCTTTCCCCTTACAAAGCTAACTATTAATATTAGCCTAAATTTAGTGTTTATGACACATAAGTTCTGCTTATTTTTGAACTTTATAAAAATGAAATCCTGTAGTAGTCTAGTGACTTGCATTTTTCCTCTCAATATTGTGTTTATAGGATTTACTTATGTTGTTGTTTACATCGAATTCATTTTCTCTGATTTCTAATATTTCATCGTATGAATATACTGCCTTATGTCTATATTCACCAGTTGTTGGCCATTTCACTTATGCTTTTCTTTTCTTTCTCTCTCTCTCTCTTTCTTTTGCTGTTATGAGTGGTGTTGCCATGAGCATGGTGTACAAATACTCGTGGTTATGTCCTGAGGAGTGGAATTGCTGGTTCGTAGAGCAAGTGAATGTGAAACTTCAACTTGGTGCCAAATGGCTTTCTAAAATATTTATACTTGTTCGTACTCCCTTCCCAATAGCAATTCTCAGTGATATGCATCCCCCAAACATTTGATGTTATCAGGCTTCTTTCTTTCTTAATTTTTTATGAGCGAATGGATGTAAAATTATATTTAATTGTGGTATAATTTGTATATTTCTGATTATTCATGAGGTTGAACATCTTTTTACATAGCTATATACCATTCATTTTCCTTTTCAGTGAAACGTTTGTGCATGTCTTTGCCCAATTTCTATTCAATTGTTTGCTTTATTGATTTGTAGGAATTCTATTTTTTTTTTGAGAGAGAGAGAGAGAGAGTCTCACTTTGTCACCCTTGGTAGAGTGTGGTGGCATCATAGCTCATAGCAACCTCCAGCTCTTGGGCTTAGGTGATTCTCTTGCCTCAGCCTCCTGAGTAGCTCAGATTTCAGGCACCCACCACAACACCCGGCAATTTTTTTGTTGCAGTTTGTCCAGGGCTGGGTTCAAACCCACCACCCTCAGTATATGGGGCCGGCACCCTACTCACTGAGCCACAGGTGCCGCCCTGTATTTTAGATATTTTTATTTTAAAATTTTATGGGGGTAAAAATGTATTTGTTTATATGTATCAATTTTAATATGCTTGAGTCAGGGTTATAACTGTTCCTATCACCCAGATAGTATTCATTGTACCCATTATGTAGATTTGCACCTACCCCCTGCTCCAACCTTCCCCTTCTGCTAAGTTCCTCTGTGCTTGAGTGTGCTTATCAGTCAGTTCCCATTTAATGGAGAGTACCTGTGTTTAAGTTTTTGTTATATTAAAGTTTTAATCCATCAACTGTCGAGACCTGTCGGGCTCCTGTGGCCCTGGTCTCCGTTAGCGCAGGAAGGAACCAGGCAAGAGGCTGATTAGAAGAACAAGCTTGTGGAAGGCGGGCTAGGCCTTACTTTCCAAGTAGCCCCAAGCAACCTCCACACCAGCCTTTTATTGAGCCAGAACAACACAGGTGAGGGGAGTAATTAACAATGACTACGTGCTGAGGGCATGAGCTCTTCTTACACAAGGAACTCCTGTGCAGGAATGGCCGGAGGTCTGAGGTCCACACCTCAGCTGCAGATCATCTGCTAAGATGTTGGCCTCTCCTACAATCAACAACTGATTTGTGAGTAGAGCATATGGTAGGATATCCAAGTGTCCCAGAATCATTTATTAAATAATCTATTCTGTTTCTATAATACCACTCTTTGCATATATCATTTCTTTATTCATGTCCATGTTTTCTACGCTCTATTTCTGTTTCATTTTTTTTAGTTTTTTATCTCTATACAAATGTCACATTAATGTTGCTTTATAATGACTTTTGACATCTGATATAGCAAAGGCAAATCTTGGATATCCTTAAGCATACAAATTTAAGAATGCACCCATTGAGTTCCTTTAAAAAAATCTCTTGTGATTTTAGTTAAATTACACTGAATTAGGAATCACCCAGCCATGACCAAAGCATCTCCTTTAATTTTTAAGATTTTCTTTTTTTTTTTTTTTGGTGTTCATTTTTCTATTTTTTTTAATGTTTTTATTAAGTCGTAGCTGTGTACATTAATATTATCATGGGGTATAGCAGGTTGTTACTATATATGATTTGGAATATTTTCATCCAACTGGTTAACAGCCTTCATGAAGAGAACAAGTGATCCCAACTCAGGGTGGGCAAGGGACTTGAAGAGAAACTTCTCTAAAGAAGACAGGCGCATGGCCTACAGATATATGAAAAAATGTTCATCATCCTTAATCATCAGAGAAATGCAACTTAAAACTACTTTGAGATATCATCTAACCCCAATAAGATTAGCCTATACCACAAATCTCAAAATCACAGATGCTGGCGTGGTTGTGTAGAAAAGGGAACACTTCTACACTGCTGATGGGATTGCAAATTAATACGTCCCTTTTGGAAAGTCATCTGGAGAACACTTTGAGAACTAAAAATAGACCTGCCATTTGATCCTATAATTCCTCTGCTAGGTATAAATCCAGAAGACCAAAAATCACACTACAATAAAGATATTTGTACTAGAATGTTCATTGCAGCCCAATTCATAATTGCTAGGTCATGGAAGAAGTCCAAGTGCCCTTCAATCCATGAATGGATCAATAAACTGTGGTATATGTACACCATAGAAAACTATGCAGCCATAAAGAAAGATGGAGACTTTATGTCCTTCATGTTTACATGGATAGAGCTGGAAAATATTATCCTAAGAAAAGTATCTCAAAAATGGAAGAAAAAGTATCCAATGTACTCAACCCTATTATGAAACTAATCTATAGCTATCGTAGGAAAACTATAGCCCAATTTTAGCCCAAGAATACAGGGAAAGGGGAAAGGGAGGAGAGGGGAGGGGGGAGGAAGGGTGGAGGGAGGGTGATTGGTGGGATCACACCTATGATTTATCCTACAAGGGTACATATGAATCTTACTAAATGTGGAATATAAATGTCTTAACACAACAATTTTTAAGATTTTCTTTAATATCTTAATGATTTCAAAACCATGATAACAAAGCATTAATCCAAGTATTTGGCCCTTCCAAGCCCAAGGCCTTTGTGACTACATAGGTTGCATGTCTAGGAAGATTGCCTATAAACATCCACCTTCTCTGTTATCTGTGTTGCTCACATTTGCATTCTTTCCAAGAGATACTATCAAAAGTTTAAAGAACTAGAAATAGAGTTTGAAGAGCAATATACCAACCAGGAAGAAGCAAAGGACTAGACTGCAATTCAGTAAGACAAAGTGTTTATTAGAGTTTCAAAAGTAGAATTCAGAGACCCAAATTCAGCTAGAGGCCAAATTATTCCAAAGAGAGGAAGGGGAGTAGGGATTTTTAAAAGGATGCTGAAGATAATCGCATAAGTTGTTTTGAAAGAATTATCATTGGTGGAGGTGGCTAGCTCAGTACATGGCTTAGTTCATTGGTTATTGCTCTTCAGGAGCCACAGTGCTGGTAAAATTCAGCTGTTTTCCAGGATGTTGTAGTCATTGCAGTTTAGTTGAAAGGCTCAATGCAAATTCCTGTTTTATTTTTTTAAGGTTGAAACTTATCCTTCTTAGAATGTCTTCTGGATTAAATTTCAAAACTCTAAACCAGAGTGATGCAATTTTGTATGTCACATTTCACATTTTTTCCTTTTGATCAAGATCTGGTATGAGGAAGCATCACTGGTTAATCATCCATCGATTGGCCACAGATTTGTCATCTGTTTTCCTGTTTCTAGAGTGTCATGTCCCAGGGTGGGAGTTGTTGAATGTTGATGTGGCTGTATAAGGGAGGCGTGATTAAACAAACAAACAAAGCAAAAAATGTCAATGTGTATCTAAGGCTTCAGGGATGGGTCAAATTTGAATAACAAAGGAGCAATCCTAATAAAGAGGCCAGTCTTAGTCTGTGAAAATTAGTTATATATCAGGAGAGAAATACATTTGATTGACCGTGTCTAAAAGTCATTCCTTTTGTTTTTAATTTCATTTGATTCTGCTCTAATTTAGGTTGTTTCTTTTCTTTTCTTCTGTTGGGTTTGTGATATAGATTGTTCTTCCTTTTCTAGTTCCTTGAGATGGCCCATTAGGTTGTCGACTTGTTCTCTTTCTGTTTTCCCGATAAAGGCGTCTAATGCTATAAATTTGATCAAGCTGAAAAGCTGTTGCACAGCTAAAGATACCACAAACAAACAGTCAGCCTTTGGAATAGAAGAAGACTTTTGCATGTTATGAATCTGACAAAGGCCTGATAACTAGAATCTACAGAGAACTCAAATTAAACAATAAGAAAAGGGCAAACAACCCTCTCTATAAGTGGGCAAGGGAATTAAACAGAAACTTCTCCGAGGATGACAGATGAATGGTCAACAAACACATGAAAAAATGTTTATCATCTTTAAGCATCAGAGAAATGCAAATCAAAACCACTGTAAGATATCACCTAATGGCAGCGAGATTAGCTCACATCACAGAGTCACAGAACAGATGCTGGCATGGATATGGAAAGAACGGAACACTTCTACACTGCTGGTAGAATTGCAAACTAATACAGCCTTTTTGGAGAGAAGTATGGAGAAGCCTCAAAGAGCTAAAAGTACACTTTCCATTTGATCCTGTAATCCAATTACTAGGTATCTACCCAGGAGAATAAAAATCATTTTACCACAAAGACATTTCCACCAAAATGTTTATTGTGGCTCAATTCATAATTGCCAAGTCACGAAAGTGCCCATCAACCCATGAATAGATCAACAAAATGTGGTATATGTAACCCATGGCTATTCAGCCTTTAAAAATCTGGAGACTTTACATCTTTTATATTTACCTGTATGGAGTTGAAATATATTCTTCTTAGTAAAGTATCTCAAGAATGGAAAATAAATATCCAATGTACTCCATACTAATATGTAAACAATTACATGCTCCTAAGAATAATAAAACACTCATATAATCTAGTTCAGGGTAGAGAAAAGTAGGAGGAGGGAGGGCAGAGGAAGGAGGACGATTGGCAGAAGGAGGGAGGTCATGAGGTGATATCTCAACTAATGTGCACATTGTGAGGGTATATAACATGCCCCCTGGGTGAGGGGCTCTTTTACAAATGGAACTTTACCCTGGAAGTGAGAACAATGTAACCTAAAAATTTTTACCCTTATGTTAATTTGAAATAAAAAAAAAATAAATTACAAAAAAGTAAAAGTCATTCCTTAGTCTTCTTTTTGCAAAAGATATTGAGACTTCAGGGAGGGAACAGATAGCAGTTAATTGTGCTTTTTTTGTTTATTTTTCGTGGTAAGCTTTATTGCTCAGATAAAGAAATTCCAGAGAGAATCCCTCCCTACCCTTGGAGGAGGGAGGGACAAGATAAGGTTGGAAAGACACTGATTCTGAGGATTATTTGTGAGCACTTTCAATTTCCAAAAGCACTCAGCATGTCAAAGCACCATGTTTGAGGGAATCCTTTTTCTGCGCCCCAAAATTATTCTGTCCGAAACTTCCTTAGAAGCTTCACTCACTGAAAGCTGAGTTGGTGCCCATGGAGAGAAGAATTGAGTTAATAGCTTAGTAGCAAAAGGTCCGGTTAAACCAGTTTCCCATCTCTTAGAATAGTCCTGTCCAATTAAACAGTTGTATCTCACTTCAGGAAGATGGCATTTTATGATTAGATGCATTCTCAAAGAGAAGAAACATAAAAATTAATGTTTGGATTAGTCTATACCAGTTTTTTATAAATTAGAAGTGGCAATGTCAACCTGACAGATGTTTGTAGTTGGTGGTTTGTATGTCGTAGGGTTGTTTCTACGTGAGCTTCAGCTTGCAGTTTTTTAGGAAAAAGGTAGTAGCAATTTTAGTGAGTCCAAGTCAGAAAAACAGAAAAATCTGGAAATGTTAGTTTGGAGATTTCTACCCAGGAAAGAATTCAGGCTACAGTCCAAATTGTAGGCCAATAATAAGAACTTAAAAAGAACAGTTAGGGCTATAATCTAAAAACAGGTATATTATAGTTTTCTCCTGAAGCATAATTTTTCTCTCTAGTGTCCTCCATTCCTACTGAAGATAAGTCATAGTGAGACCAATTTATTTGCAAGGTAAGTTTTACTTTTAATATACTATGCCTGATTGTTTTCATAAAGTGTAGTAAGAATAGTGACTGGCTATGTGGGGTCTTTTAAAGTTGGCTTTGCTATAATTTTTCATGAGAAACTCAGATTAGACTTTTAAAAAGCCTTTTAAAGCTGGAAAACCATTTCAAGGATTTGCTGTCATATCACTGGCATAAAACTTCTTGTTAATGTCACAGAAAGGAATTTCAGGACACAGAAACAACTGAGCGATAGTGACAAGTTTATTGAGTGAAAGCAGACAGGATTAGGAAAGGCTCCTGCCAAAGTGAAAGTATACTCTCAAGAAAGGGACTGCAGTGGTCAGCCTTGAAGAGAGCGATTGCCCCAAACTTCAAGCAGTTGCTCTTTTTATTTGTTGAGGTCAATGAAGGCTGGGTGGTCAGTGTTCATTCTGTTCTTACTTACTCCTATATAATGGGGGAAAGGTCACTTTGTACTTGTGTAACCCTGGAAAATCGATGGCTATTTTTTTTTCCTAAGGTCTGTCCATTCAAGGGCTCTTTGTTTGAACCAGTTGACTAACTTTTCCTTTCTCTCCTTCTTTGCTACTCTAATAATCTGACAGGGCCTAAAATATCTGTACGAATTGGGTGAATTCCTCTCTTCTTGGTATTGTCAAAATATCTTGAGGTTCATGTGGCTATCAGAAAGTGACACTCTTTTCCTTTTCCTCACCCCCTCCCTCCTTCTCTCTCTTCTACTCTCCCCTTCTCCCCCAATTAATGATACCCCCACCATATCATTAATTGTCATTAATTGTCCTCATATCAAAGTCGAATACATGAGATTCATGCTTCTCCATCCCTGTGGGGACTTTAGGCTGGTGAAGGTACTCTGTGTGATACTATAATGGTAGATGTACATCACAATGTATTTGTCAAAAGCATAGACAGTACAACACCAAGGGTGAATTCCAGTGTAAACTATGGACTTCAGGTGATTAAAATATGTCAGTGTGGGTTCGTTGATAGTAACAAGTATATTCCTGTACTGGGCAGGCTGTGCATGTGCAAAGCAGGAGGTATATGGGAAAATCTTCGACTTTCCTCTCCATTTTGATTATCTTTGCTAAAACTGCTCTACAAAATAGTCTTTCATAAAATGAAACTTAAAGCTCAAAGTAGTTATTGTTTACCGTTTAAGTAAAAATAGACTGTAGAAAGTTTAGTTGTGTCAAGCCCAGCCCCGGCCAAAAAAAAAAAAAAAAGAAAAAAGAAAGTTTAGTTGTGTTATATACTTGAATTTCACAAAACCAATGTTTATTTTTAACTTGGAAGTCATGTTCCCTTCAAAGAGACTTTCTATTTCTCATTTATTCTCAACTTCAGCATTGCCATTTTAAAATGAATTCTGAATTAAAAATGTTTCGTGTCTTAGTTTTACTTAGGCTTAAAATTTTTCTAGAAGTTTTAATTTAAAAAAAATTAAGATTATGAATTATACCTTTCTTTTATGTGATTTCCACTTTAATCAAAATGTTATGTTTTATTTATTTATCCTTTAACATCATGAAGTACTGAAGCATTTTTTAATGCTGTGGTTTTTCTAGATGCTGCATTACTGTGAAACTTCTACAAGAATGAAACCTATATATCTGTCTAACAAGGGTACAAGTGAACTTTTCTAGAACTAGAATGTGAATGTGTTGATACAATAATTAACCAAATGATATGAAAGTTATGTTAACCAGCTTGATGAAGATGTTTCAAATTGTATATGAAACAGCACAATGTACCCCATGTTGGCATCAATGTA
>CAUYQV010196474.1:0-20363 GCA_963574575.1 Galagoides demidoff | reverse complement strand
TCTCCTTAGTAAAGTATCTCAGGAATGGAAAAAAAAATATCCAATAAACTCAATACGACTGTGAAACCAATTTACAATTACTTACACATGCATGTGAAAAATGAAACACAACTATAGCCCAGGATAATGGAGGGAAGGGGAAAGAAAGGGGAAGGAAGGGTTTGGGTCTATAGCTGGAGGGTTGGTAGGGGGATCACACCTATGGAGCATATTGCAAGTACAAGTTGGATCTATCAGGTGTAGAGCATAAATGTCTTACTCCTGTAATTGGACAAATGAGGTGAAGCCTATATTGTTTAGTAGGATGTAAGTATTCCAATTTGTACAAATAATCAACACATTGAATCCTATAACAGCATAAATGTACCTATGATAAATGTATGAATGACTTAATAAAAAAAAGAAAAAATTTTTTTGAAAATAGATTTTAAAGATAAACTCACTGTGGCTGTGCTTGCCTCTGAGATAAAGAGACCTCTACCTCCAGCCACTGGTGTCCCATCATCCTCTTTGTCTGAGGCGTCTTCACTGAGATCTTCTCATCATGAGTGCCCTTCAGAGCACAGTTGTGTTCTACTGGTTGGTACCCAAGCATGAGTGAAGGACTAGCAGAAAACCAAGGGACTCATTTTCCTGTTACACACAAGCCACACACAGCTCCTGTCTCCCAGGCAGCCCACACCAGGAGTCACCGTGACATCATGGGCCACCCCTGGCTCTGTTCCACCTGCCCTGTGCCATCTACACCTCTTCCCAGCTCTTGCTCTGGCCTTATTCTTTCTGTCCTGCCCCTTCTGGACTGACTTTGCCTGCAGCCACGTGACCTTTATAAAGCCCAAGCCACAGGGACTCTTTCTGTGCTCCACAACCCCCAGTAGCTTCTCCTCCTCCTTACACCCAAAGTCAGGCCTGGTGACAGGGCCCCACAGGCCTGGTCCCGGCCAACCCTCTGGCTTGTTTTGCCTCTCATCCCACCTGCTCCAGCCCCAATATCCCTGCTGCTTCTTGAACTCCCCAAATGTACCCATCTTGGGGTGGTATCCCCGACACTCTCATTCAGCCCCTGAGCCAGGCACCTGCTCCTCCTGGAGGCCTTTCCGGATCTCCTCATTGCAGCACCTGCAGCAGGCGGCACCACACACCATCCTCCATCGCTCCTCATAGTAGTCATGGTGCTGCCATTGATTGCACCCCTGTTCTCTCTACACTGTGCACCCCTCTGTAGCTCCTCATAGCAGTCATGGTGCTCCCATTGACTGCACCCCCATTCTGTTTTCATTGGAATGTGAGCTCCAGGAGGCCAGGCCCATCTGCATGGTACTTACCACCATAACCAGGGCATTGAGGTAACACCTGGAAATAACAATTCCATCATCCCTGGAGCTTGACACAAGCATCTCTCAGTGCTTAGAGCCCAAACCCACCCTAAGAGTTAAATCAATGACCAAAGAAATAAGTAACATCCTTCATGTCTGGTATAAGTTCTGACAATTAAACTTGAGAACTCGTCCTAGAAAAGTGCTGGGCTCCTCATTGCTGAATATCACTACGGTCTCTTTCAGAGTCCTCCCCTTGGGAAGCCATGTACCAGTGACAGTGTCCAGTTCAACTTTCAAAGCAATTTTGGAACTCTTTTTCTGGGATGGACATCAGAGTTGTTGTCATATTACCTTTGATGTCTTGAGTGTCATCAAAATGTCTTCCTTTCAATATTTCCATTATCTTCACTGGAGCCCAGATCAGGTGAGTAAGAAGGGTTTTCCAAAAATACCTTGTTATTGGTTAAAACTGCCTCACAGACATGTAAGCTGGTACATTGCTGTGATGCAAGAGCCCTGAGTTATTAGTGCAAAGTTTGGGTTGTTTTCATTTAACTTTTCACTCAGCCTTTCTGTACTTCCAAATAGTAAACTTGGTGAACTGTCTAGATGGTACAAATTCATAATGAATAATTCCTCTTATATCAAAAAAAGGTTAGCAATATCCTTTTGATTCTTGATTTAGACTGATGGAACATTTTTGGTCATGGAGAACAGGCTGACTTCCATTGTAAACTCTGACAATTTGTTTCAGCATCATATTGGAATAATAATAATAATACCCACCACTGATAACATGGCCCAAAACAGCATCTTCCCTCTCTAAAAGGTCTCAGCAAACTTCCACTCTCCTGTGCTTTTGTTACTCAGGGAGCTCCTTTGGGACCATTTTTGCACACACCTTTCTCATGCCAAGATTTTCAGTCAAGACTTCCTAATTATTTCTCTGTTGATATTTACTGGTCTGCTATGCTTCTCATAGTCAGATGAATATTTTGATACACTAGTCAACACATATTTGTAATTTTTTTGCCAGTTCTGCTTGTTGCTGGCCACCCTGGCCTCTCTCCATCGGTGATGCTCTATCTTTGTACACTGCCGTTTTCTTCACAGTGTTTTCCCCATAAACTTGGACTGACACGTCATTGATTTCACTTCCACTCTTGCCAGAGTTTAACAAAAAAATTAATAATTTTTCCTTGCTCTAATTCAAGCTCTGACATTCTCACAAGAACACAGACAAACACGTGACAACAATAACGAACATCACTCAGCAAGACACAGGCTCATATCGACACAACCACAGCTGTGAGACACCCATACACCAAGGTTATGAAACCTGATGGAGCTGTTTGTACAGCATAAGTGCACAGTGGCAAGTTCACAAACTTAATTGTTAGACCTCATAAGTCCAACAAAGAAACACAAAGTAGGGGTGAGAGGTAGCAGGGAGCATGTGTGAGGCAGTGAGGAGGTGCTTTTTGGCAGAGTGGCGAGGATGGGTCTTTCTGAGGCAGTAACGTTTGAGCAAGGACCTGACTGAAGGGAGGGAATGACCATGAAACATGTGGAGAGATTGTTCTGGGCTCAGGGAACAGCAGGTGCAGAGGCTCAGAGGCAGGAGTATGGCTGGTGTGTGGCTGCCCAGGGAGGAGGCCTGTGCTGGCAGCTCAGGGAAGGGCGATCTGGACGGTTGACATGAGGCAGAAAGTCGTGAGGCCACTGGAGGAAGCAGGGAAGTGCCCAAACTAATGCTTTTGAGTTTTAAGTTAACTTTGGCTCCTGAGTTAAAAACAGATGGTAGGGGAGCGTTTTGAAACTACAGTATATGACACTAATAGTTTGGAGGAAAGAGCATGGTATCATGGGTAGGCTTTAACCACTGAGGGAATGAGGAGTGAGCAGATGCCAGCCAATAGTCTTGAGTTAAAGCAGACAGGATTCCTGACAGTCAATGTGCAGGGTTGGGAAGGAAGAACCCAAGGTTGACTTTAGCTGTTTCTGTGATACATCTGACATTATGGAAAAATTCTAGTGTCTCTTAGAAAAACCTTCCAATTGTAGGGGTAGCCTTTCTCTTACAGTTCAATTTCTAGAAGATCGGTCCAAAATAAGTGCAATATCAAAGTTTGCTTCCATCATGACACTGAGACCCATTTGGAGGAGAAGAGCCCAGAGAGCTGCAGCCTGACTCTTCCCAGAAGTGCTAATTCACTCTCTCCTGGAGCCGACTCTGGTGCCTCTGAGCACTGAGAGACCAAAACCAAGGTACTGGCTTCCCTTTACCTACCCGTGATCCTGCAGTTCTACATATACTCTCATCTATCACACCAGCCCTGACCTAATCCTGCGGGGATTTGGCAAACAAGGTGGAAGTGAACCACAGAACAAACCCACAGTTAATGCCTGTTCAGAGAAGGAAATGCTTTAAACGGCTGACTCCCGATTCCTTTGATCATTAATTTTGAGCTCTCTAAAAAGACCTTTCCAATGTCTCAAGCCCCTTGTCCCTAAGGGTGGCTTCTCAGTGCTGCTTCTCAGCAGAGCTAAGCCAACCTTCATCCCCACGTCTGCCCCACTGCAGATTTTAAAGAGGTACGAACTATGTGGATGTGTGTTTCGTGTTTTGCCCATCTTTCCCCTACAAGACTTTTCTATCAGTGCTAAACTCCACTATAGAGAACTCCCCTGAAACTCAGCTGCACTGCATTTTCTTACTTTACACTGGGAAGACTAGAGAATGCACTTAATGGGCTTGAACCGTTCACGTACAGCCGTAGAGACTCTGTGAGTTTCTCCCCAGCAGTGTCACCCCCTTCTTTTATTCATAAACCACTAATGATGCAGACGGATTCTTTTCAATTTCTTACCTGTTTTCTTTGAGAATTACATACATACTGATACATACTGATCAACTAATAAATCCATATCAGATGGCACTTACAGCTATAAATCGTTTCTTAGAATGTCTCTAATGCCATTTTCTCATCTGTATAATAGAATCATAGTAACAGCCACCTCATTTGCTCAGAGCCAGGAATAAAATGATGGGAGTGATTGCATGATGACGACGATGGTGACACCAAAGGAGAAAAATCACAAACCACAGGACTTAGGTCATCCAAGTATTTACTGAGGCCAAATAGACATGTTACAGCTCCATAGTTATTGTTATAAATATTAACATTATACTCAAGTAGCAATATCAAATAATGTTTCCATAAATAAATCCATATGAATAAAATGGCATAAATAAAAGCATACGTATAACAATAAATACTTTTATAAATATAAAACCTTAATTATAGAAGCATGAAGTTTAGGGATTTTTTGCCCTCTAAAGGAATGGGAAGTAATCTTTTTTATAGAAATAGATGATTGTTTATAAAATAATTTTCTGTGTATAAAACACTAGGTTTAGTTGAAAATGTTATAAATATCTTTATACTTAGAAAGTCTACCAGCTGGTCTCATAAACAAGAGTGACACTGTTTCCTTTTTAAGCTAAGTAGGGGTTCATTTGGATCACCTGTGATGGTAGAGTTTGGTTCCCATTTCCCTCCAGGTAAAAAGTCCCTCTGGGCTTCTTACTCTGGGCTCTAGCGGGGGTGGGGGGGTGGGAGAGTAGGGGGTGGGGAGGCGACTCAATTGTTCATTCCTGGCTCTGTTCTGGTAAAACACAGGCGTTTCTCAGGGCCATGAACAGCAGGTCCAGTTCTCCGATTGCTTTGATCTCTCCACTCTCTCCAAGCTGTGAAAATAAGTACACAGAAGTATTTGAGCATTTATAATGTGTTTTCTAAAGCATAATTAGGTTGCTAGATATAGAAACCAAATTTTAGCCATTTGTGAAAGGCTAATAATATCCTTTAGTAAGAGCATGATATGATTGTACCAAAGACCTTAAAATCATGGCTATCCTGGCACCAGGGCACCAATCTCCAGTGTCCCTCACCTGAGCAGCAGAGCTGGGCAGAGCATCGACCCTGCCCTTCCTAACTAGAGCAGGCAGCTGGAAGCAGTGCTGGGAGCTGGGGGCCCAAGTGCCACCTGCTATGTCTGCATAGCCACAACCATGACCAACCATTTGTAACAGCTCAGCTCAAATAGCCTTGGACCACATATTCAACCAATACACTGGGCCTTTTTCTGTTCCCACCTTCTCAACAAAGAGGAAAAGAACAACAGATTTTCACTTTTGTGGGAAAGATACCAAGTAAGCCCTTTCCACTGGCTTTAATAGAAAGCCAGATAAAGGTCCTAACATCCATTCTTTTTCCTCCTTCCAGGTGGTACCCAGAAGAAGCTCCCAAACTCAGTGGGAGAGAAAACTGAAATTCAAGCCCAAAGCATCCCCCCACTGAAATTAATCCAATCTTTCATATTTGCATCATTTCAAGAAAAACGCTGTCATCATCTTTGTCTTCTGCACAGCACTTTGTTCCCTTCCCCTTCCCCTTGCTGCATCCTTCACCCTCCCGCCTTTCCATACTTTCTTGACCTGATGCTGAGATGTTTTCATAATCTCCATAACTCCCAATATGACAAAAATTTTAAAGCTATCTGACCCTACTATGTGCTGTGCATTCTGCTCCAGCGGTCCCCCTTCCACTCCCAGTGTCAGGGGTCTGACACCTCCCGAGAAGGCCCCCCACTTCAGACAACCCTGGCCAGTGCTGCCTTCTGCGCTGTCCGAACACCATTCCTCTCCTGCACCTCCGAGAGCAAAGCAAAGCACCCTCACCCTTCCACAGGGCAACTCTTTTTCAGAGATGAAAGTTGATTCTCTCAAAATGGATGAAAGACTTTAAAAATCTGTTTCCAAACACAGTTTGGTGTGCAATTTTTCTTTCTCACACTCTACTTTTCTAAGGACGACAAAGTAAGCTGGCATCAGGAATCTTTTGGAAAAGAAGTTGTCTATGACAGGCTAACATCCAGCCCTCTACTTCTAGATAACAGTTTTAGAACAAGAAATTGAGCCTCACAATAAAAACAACACAAAGCCTCCAATTATCAAAGGAAGAAACAGTCATGCTCATTAACTTATGCTCAGGAATAATGCTTTTTATGGCCAGGGTGGCTCAGCCTGTGACCTCAACACTTGGGAGGCCAAGGCAGGAGGATTGCTTGAGCTCACAAGTTCCAGACCAGCCTGAGCAAAAGTGAGACGCTGTCTCTACAAAAAATCAAAAAACTTAGCAGGGCATTGTGGCATATGCCTACAGTCCTAGCTACTTGGGAGGCTGAGGCAAGAGGATCTCTTAAGCCCAAGAGTTTGAGGTTGCTGTGAGCTGTGAGGCCACAGCACTCTACCAAGAGTGGCTGAGTAAGACTCTATCTATCTATCTCAAAAAATAAAAAATAAGAAAATAAAAACAAATTGTGTTTTTAAAAACAAGATTTTAAAAAGAAGGAAAGGACATTACGCTCATTACTAAACATTCCTCCCATGAGAGCTGTTGTGTTTCTGGGTGTGTAGTTGGACCTGCTCGCAAGAGCATCACTCTCACTGCTCCCGATCACTCCTCGGCTTCGGGGTGAGCCACAGCTGCTCATCGGAGCACTGCTATTCTTTCCACCAAATAGGCCACAGAAAGGATCATTGACTATGGGATGTGTACTACTTCACTAAGGACTTGCTGGGGGTGGGGGGGTCAAGAAAGAAATTAGAAAGGAAGGACAAGTACTTCTTCAGATTAATGTAAGTCAATAGGAATCTGACATTTCCCTGACAGTCAATAACATCAACACCATCATATGTTACCACTAGAAAAGATGGTACCCTGGGGTTCAGGAGCCCTATGCCAGCCCTGGCTCTGCCCCTGGCCATCCCCAGAAGCTGGGGTAACATGACCAGATGACCTAAGTTCCCTGCCAGTTGTAGGATTTGGAGATTTGCAAAATTTGGGTCTTCATTTACAGATCTGTACACATATCTAGGCCCACAGGCTCCTGAGTCGTCAACCTAATTGTTGGAGAATCAAGTGAAAAATCACAAAATGGGAGGGAAAAATGAAAGAAAGGAAAGGAAAGAGAAATGTTTGTTCATCCCACTGCAGGCTGGGGCATCCGCAGTGGCCAGCCGTACCTTCCTCACTGTGTCTTTCAGCTTTTGCACATTCCTCTGGATATGCTGGTCATCACCCTCGATATGCTACAAAATAAAAACAGAGGAACTATTTTAACATCATTGTGCTGAAGCTTTACGAACCTCTGCACCCATCTGAGGTGTGTTACGATTCATCTGGAATTAGAGCTCATAGTAATTTTGCTCACAGTGACCTAGTTCACCAGTGACCTAGATTTCCTGAGCTCTTGAATTCCCTTGGACACCATCTCCAGTCACTTCCTTTGCAGGTGGCCTCTCTTCATCTTTGGGAAATCCAACTGAGGTCTGTGCTTGTGGTTTATGCAAATTGCCAGGATTAAAACCCTCAACAAAATTGCTCAGAACAAGAAACACACTTGAAACACCTCACTGGAATAGTAGCCCTTCTCAGCGCACAGGAGGCGCCTTCACGGTGCCCACTCCTCTCAAACCTTCTGCAGTTTTCAGTCTCCAGAGCTGCCTTCACACATCTCCCATGACATCAAAGGGCAGCAGGCTTTCCTGCCCCGACTGCACTAAGCCTTCTCCTTTCCCTCCTTCTCTCTCACTTCGTTTCTTTGCATTCTCTCCTCTCAGCCCGTCCCACATCTAGGCACCGACACTTTTCTCATCATACAGAACCCGAGCTGCCTCTTCCCTAGGGACGAACTAATGACCCTTCTGGACACTTAACTTCCAGACACTATTAATCACCATTAACTCAGGAAGTGACTCCATTAAAGCAAAAACCAGTACCCTGTGGTCCTTCCAATAATAGCATCACAGAGGTACTGCAGATGGCCAGCACGGGCAGGGTGCAGGGGACGCGGGTGTTGGAAGAAGGGGATCTCAAGGGAGGAAGGAGGGAGTTGGGGTGCGCCGCGTGGGCTGGGAGCAGAACTCACACAGGAGCTCAGTCTGGTGCTGAGCCTGGCCAGGAAGGGCACCACCTCCTGCATGTAGGGCTGGAACCTGTGGGGCTGGGGCAGCAGCACCTCATCCATGGTGAAGTTCAGCACATGCTTCAGCAGGTAGCAGCGCTCCCCCATCTGCAGGTGGACAAGAGAGCAGATTAGGGACTTCCAGGAGGCCAAGCCCCCAACCCCACACCCGAGGAGCCACGAATGGCTTCTCACAACTACAGCTTACATTGACTCCACGGAACAGTTTCTCCCCAATGAGACGGACATCTGTGTTGTTATCTGCCAAGCTGGCCTGGAAGAGAAGGAAAAACTAAGTTCCTGGTGCCAAGGAGACAGAAGAAGGAGCAGTGTGCTCCACCCTCTCCCCAGAGCACCCTTGTGAAGATGAAGGCCAGAATTCAGGTGTGTGCATGAGACAAGTTGAGAATAATGCACAGAGTAAAGGAAAAAAATAATCAGGCAAGGTGCGGTGGCTCACACCTGGAACCCCAGCACTCTGGGAGGCTGAGCCCAAGCACTCTGAACCCCAGCACTCTGAGCCCAGCCTGAGCAATCAACAAAACCTCATCTGTACTAAAAATAGAAAAACACAGGCAAAAGGATCTCTTGAGCCCAGGAGTTTGAGGTTGCTGTGAGCCATGATGATGCCACACCACTCTACCCAGAGTGACAGAGTAAGACCCTGTTTCAAAAAAAAAAAAAAAATTAATAATCAGATGGGCCACTGAATGGCACATACAGGGAGTGCCCCCAAAATGTGTATGACTTTCAGTTTAAAACTGTAATACTTGATATATACCGATAACGTTCATCTTGTGAGTTATATCGTGTATCTCCCATATTAAGGAAGTCAAATACGGCTTGAGTATTACTACTCTAACACAGTATTCTTCCTTCCTTAAAACGCATACACATTTTGAGGGCACCTCTGTTGTGTATGCTAAAGACCAAAGTGGAAGAAAGGAGCTTTGGTAAAAACCAACGTCCAGGGACTTCCTGAAGAGACACAGGAGGTCACTACCCACTGCGGGGTGAAGATCTGAGCCATGCTCTGCCACCAAGTCCAGCACAGCAGGAAGGAGGAGAGGTCACAGCAGGGCCCGGGCCGTACCTCCTTAGCCAACATGAAGGTGCGGTTGGTGATGTACGGCTGCTGGAAGTTGGATTTGTCCAGCCTGCAGTAGGACCCCAGGGGTGCAGCCACCCCTCCCTGTAGTGACAGGGCCATGAGAAGGAGGCAGCTGGCAGCCAGAGTCCCCAGGAAGGAGGAGCTCAGGGGTCCCTGTAGGGCGGCCATGGTGTGCAAGTCCAACTTGAGAAATCGGCAACTAAGGAAGGAGAATCTGCTATCAAGAAACAAGAGGCACAGACAACAGGAGAAATGTTAGTCTAGAAGCATCATGCTGAACACATGACTTCACCAAGTTTGCTGAGACACGTACCTGTCAGGATGAGCCTGCTTGTGATGGGGAGATAGAAGCTGTTGCTTTTATAGCCCACCAGGACAGCGATTTTTTTCTATATGACATCAGCAATTATTGAATTTCCAGTACTATTTTCTGAGAACTACCCAACCACCACAGCAGCCACAAGCACCACCTCCTGCCCTTACCACCTTCAGATGCTTGCGGGTCCCTAAGACGTCACTCCCAGGGCCCAGAGGGTGCTTTCACAGATGAATCCCAGAAAGTTTCTGAATGCTACTTACTATTCAAAGAAAACAATTGCTTTGTCTTAGAAGAGTCCAGATTGAGTACAATAGTCTTTGATCTCCTATAGTTACTGAGTAAGCATTTTGGTCACGGACTCATTTTCCTACCAGCTACACAGATTCTTATCACATTGGAGGTGATCACGAATAAAGGACTCAGGTCCTATATCCTTTGCTTTGAATACTAATTATGGTTTATAGATTATTCTACCTTTTAAAATAATTCTAATCTTATTTTTAAAAAACATACTGCATCCTAAACCAGACTTATGTTCTAAAAATAACAGTCTTAGAGTCTACAAAGAACTTAAATTAATCAACAGAAAAAGAGTAAATAATCCCATCCACCTCTGGGCAAGAGACATGAACAGAACTTTCTCTGACAAAGACAGACAAACGGCTAAGAAACATTTGAAAAAACGCTCATCATCCCTAATCATCAGAGAAATGTGAATCAAAACCACCCTGAGATATCACCTAACTCCAGTGAGAATGGCCCATGTCACAAAGTCTCAAAGCTGCAGATGCTGGCTTGAGTGTGGAGAGAAGGAAACACTTTCACACTGCTGCTGGGACTGCAAACTAATGCAAACTGTTTGGAAGGAAGCATGGAGAACCCTCAAAGAACTCAAGCTAGACCTCCCATTTGATCCTGCAATCCCATTATTAGGCATCTACCTAGAAGGAAGAAACTCCTTTTATCATAAGGACACCTGCAGTAGGCTGTTTATTGCTGATCACTTTACAATCGCCAAAATGTGGAAACAGCCATGGAATACTATTCAGACACTAAAATGATGGAGACTTTATTATCTTTTGTATTAACCTGGGTGGAGGTGGAACACATTCTTCTTAGTAAAGCATCACAAGAACGGAGAAGCAAGAATCCAGCGTACTC
The DNA here is from genome assembly GCA_963574575.1 of Galagoides demidoff. Lineage (NCBI taxonomy): Eukaryota > Metazoa > Chordata > Mammalia > Primates > Galagidae > Galagoides > Galagoides demidoff. The sequence continues at coordinate 9,421 of CAUYQV010196474.1, read as the reverse complement.
AATTCTAATATGAAGGCAGTAGATGAACTAATACAAGGGGTGGGGTAGGGGAATGAGGGTTCAGGGAAAGGGGAGGGGGAGGGAGACGGAGGGTCATGGTATATGGCACACCTTTTCAGGGAGGGAGACAATTACGAGAGGGACTTTACCTAAGAACCACAATCAGTATAACCTAATTCTTTGTACTGTTGATGAATCCCAAACAATACAAAAGAAAGATACAAAAGAAAAAATAACAGTCTTGGTGAATCTAATTATGGTTTTCTTCCTATTATGGGACTATTCTTAACTGGTCATAATAATTATGATAGAAGTAAATATAAACACGTTTATTCATTGAATTATTATCAACATCAAGTTAAATTTGGAAATACTAATGCTAAGGAATCTAATCATCATTTTTCTTAACAGGCAAGCTTGTTTTCCATAAAAGATTCTGTGAAGACAGTAATTCATCTTGAAATTCTAATTTCTAATTCTAAAGCTAATTCTAATTCTTTACCTAATTCTGAACAACACACAAATCTCAAAATAGTATTTCCAAATAATAAGTTTTTATGATGCACATGGATATCTGAATTGGAGGATCTAGAAATATAGTGACTCCATGCCTTTGAACTGTTAAAAATGCATAAATCCTTTTTAAAAACACCTAAAAACTAGACTGGAGACCCTCCGAAAGAGTGGGAGCAGGGAGCAAGTGCAGTTGTCAAAATGTAACATCTCCTGCTGAGGGGAGGAATGTGAAATGTGAATTCATTTGATCAGATTTCCCCCTCAAAGCTATGTCATCAGGAGTGTTGAAGAACTTGGAGGAAAGATGTGAATAATCGCAGAGTCAAAACCATCTTGTGAGATGAGACAGACCATGTGAGGACTCTGAGATTTTGGAAAGGTGGAGAAAGATGCAAAAAGGAGATTAGAGAGAGTAAATAAGACCCCAAAATCACACTTAAACATGCGTACATGAATCTAAACAAACTGAACTCATGGAAGCAAAGAATAGAAGGGTGGTTGCGAGGGACTGGGGAGGTGGGAGACGGGGGCTGTGGGTCAAAGGACACACAATTTCAGTTAGGAAGAGGAAGTTCAAGAGACCACGGTCAATAACAATATGTCATACACTTAAAAATGGTTACGAGCATAGACTTTAAGTGTCCTCACCACAAAAACAAATCTGTGCGGTAATGCATATAGTAAGTGGCTCGATTTTGCCATCCCACAATATCTGCACACTTTAGAACACACGTGAACTCAACCTTCATACCCAAGAGTGGGTGAAGACAGAGAGAAAATGTGGTATAGTATACAGTACAATAGTATTTGAACATTAAAAAGAAGGAAACCCTGGGCAGCACCTGTGGCTCAAAGGAGTAGGGCACCGGCCCCCTATGCTGGAGGTGGCGGGTTCAAACCCAGCCCTTGCAAAAAGAAAAAGAAGGAAACCCTGTCATTTGGGATGACAGGGATGAACTTGGAGGGCATCATGTTGAGTGACACAAGCCAATCACAGGAAGACTAACCACATGGTCTCACTGAGATGAGGAATCTGGGAGCAGAGAGAGTGGTCACCGGAGACCAGGGTGTTGAGGGAAAGAGGAGGACTCGAGAGAATGTCGGTGTTCTGTTACATAGTAGGGTAACTATAATTAACAATAGAATATTACATATTGCAGAATAGCTAGAAGGGAGTTTTTTGAAGATTCTTCTAAGAATAATAAATCTTTTAAAGAAATGATAAGTGCATGAGATACTGGATATACCAATTGCCCTGATATGTTACCAAAACATCAAATTGTACTCTATAAACATGTACTATTACAATGTGTCAATTAAATAAATAAACACAATTTTTAAAATCATGTTGTACAACATAAATACTATATGTATGATTTTTGTCAATTAAAAATATTTTTTCTAAATTAAAAAAAATGACCTATTTTCAATATTTACTTAGGGTGGGTTGTTCATGAGCCCAAGAAAAGATAAGAAAAAATAAATAAATAAAAGGAAAAAAAAAGAAAAGATAAAAAAACTCTTCCTTATCCAATTATTTCGGTTTGGGGTTTGTTTTGTTGTTGTTGCTGTTGTTTTGGTTTTGCTTTTTTAATTTTTTCCCCTTTGGTTTGGTTTTCTTTTTCTTTTCCTTTTTTCTTATTTGGGATAGGTTCTCACTCTGATGTCCAGGCTGGAACTCCTGGACTCAAAGTAGGGCTACAGGCACATGCTATGAACCTGTGCTTTTTAAAAAAAAATTTTTGTAAAGATGGGGTTTCACTATGTTGCCCAGACTGGCCTCAGGTGACCCTCCTGCCTCAGCCGCCCAAAGCGCTAGGATTATGGGCCTGAGCCCCCATGCCTGTCCCCAGTTTTCTATTATATGAGGTATGTCCGTTTCTGTTTCAGAATTCTGTGTGATTGTATTAGCTCTAGATTTAAGCTATTTCATGGATTAAATAGGCTTTTGCTGCCTTGCCTGGGAACCTGACAAGTATGCATAATTTTGTTCCCATGAAAAGATAACTTTTAGCTTCATTGAATTATATGCTTTTGAGGGAAGTATCTTGTTCATCTTTGTAACTTTAGCACTTAGAACAGTAGGAAGAGTTCAGTAAAAGTCTGTTGGATGACAGATAAATAGGTAAATATTCTGCTGTCACCAGGGGCATGCACAGAAGTGATCTGAGGACTGCCTCTGTAATACTTGTGAAGTCTGATCCACTTCTGCTTACCAGCTTCATCATTGTTACTGAACAGAAAAAAAAAATCTGCGAAATAAAAATAGAATGCTGGAAAAATAGAATAGCTACAAAATAGTCTTCTCTGGTAGCAATCTGTCTCTTACTCAATCCACGCCCTGATGGACAGAGGATGGCATTGACAGAGCCAGGATCTCAGTTGTAGTGACCTTGACTAGGACTCATTAAAGTGAAAACGTGTTCTGGGGCCATATGTGGATTCTGAACAGCCATATGAGGGGTCTCAAAAGAGAGATTGTGGATCTCACACAAAGTTGCTCCTGTGAAAAAATAACTGGAGGCTGACACCTGTGTGCTCCCTAATCTCAGATCATAAAGGACTTGCTCTTCAGTTTCTTCTTTGTGAATTGCCCAGTGCCTCCCAAAGGCACCACAGGTCATGGGTAACCCCAGGACCATCCTCCCAGGCCCCACACATATTGGACCCATGGTCAGTCTTAGATATATGCAACAACTTATCTGGTCTGATGCCAGGAAAGGTTAATGAGAATCTCCAACCAGCAGGTGGGCGCTGGCCGTCTGGGTCACTGTGGGGTCCCTAGCACCTAGGGCAGGGCCTGGCACCCAGCATTAAGCTCCTTCCCAAGTGGCTGGCTGATGCCTGGAAATCCACAACTGGTCATGCATTCACACACATCTCCTTAGGAGGAGGAAGTTCTGGGATCTCAGGCAAAAAGGGTTTGCATTCATCATACTCCTCAATCCAACACACAATCATTGTTCCAAGGAGTTTCTGTGTGTGTGCATGTGTGTGCGTGTGTGTAAGTCCACCCTCATCATCTGTGGCTGGAATGTTGGATACACATTGGCCGAGGGTAGCCCTTCCTTCTAACCCAGCATTCTGGAGCATGTCCCCACACATTTTACTCATCCGCCCCCTGGGTGGGGGGCACCTCAGCTGCTGCCCAGTGCCGCCCTGCATGTGCACAGCACTGGAAACCTCAGCTGAATCACTGTGGGGGTATTTTTGAGAGTATTTTTGGAATAGTTACCCAGGAGTTGGGCCCCTGGGCCTCCGGGGAAGTGTTACTAACTGCTGCCTAAGTGCTCTCCAGAAAGACAACACAATCTGCTCTCTTAGGTTGGTGAATAAAGCTTTTCCTGTCCCCTTGCACCCCCACCCACACTGGGTATTAGCTAGCTTTAACTTGGCCAGCCTGACAAGGTTTAAAACGTATCTCGGGTGAAGGGTCAACTACAGCTTGGACTTTATCTTAGAAGTGAAAACAATAGAACCTGAAAATTTGTACTTTCATATTAATTTGAAATAAAAATAAATAAATAAAATGGTATCTCATTACCGCGTTGATTTGCATTTTCTTCATACCAGTTACAGTCACCTGGGTTTCCCCCTTTTGTGAACTGACTGCTTACATTAGTTGCCCACTTTGGCCTTTTCTTCAAGAGAAAAGAGTTTTGTAAGGGTTCCCTGTATGTTTCAGATATTACTCCTGTTTTTAGTTATAGACACGACAAACTCTTCTCCCAATCTGTGATCTTTCTATTAACTTCATCTATTTGGGCTTCCCTGAACAGAACACTGAATCTGGTGTCATCTAGGACATTTTTCATTGCAGAATTTGCATGTTTCTAGCGTTTGTTTAAAAAGCCTCCTTGCATCCCGAGGTCATAAAGACACCCTTCCCTCCATCTTCTATTTATTCTACACTTTCCCCTTCCCTGTCTGGTCTTCAGAGTGTTTTTGCAGGTGACCGGAGGGAGGGAATCGCCGTTTACGTGGCAAGCCAGTCTGCCCAACACAGCCCACTGCCCAGTGAGTCCTGCGGCGAGTGTGATCTCTCCTGTGTGCACAACAGCTTTCTCTGAGTTCTCTACTTTGTTTCACAGATTTATTTAGTTTTTTCTTTTTGTTCTTGAGCCAGTTCTGTAGTATTTTATTAGTAAGGAGTGTCTTTATCACTGGACAGGAAAGTTGACTTAGTTGTTTATAAACCTTTTGTCAGGTATTATAATAAGTTTGTCAAATTCCACAAAAATACAGCAGAAATTTTTATTGTGTTTTCATTTAATTTAAAGACTGATTTGGGGAAATTTAACATCCTTACAACATAAACTCATTCTAGCCAAGAGCACTGACCATCTCTCTACCAAATATCTTCTATACACTTTTGATACTATGTCAAAGTTTTCTACAAATTATATACTGGTTTCAATTCCTCGTTACTTCATAAGAGAAGATGTCAAGCTATCATTCGTCACTTTTCCTTTGGTGTGAAAGAGTACCCAATTGGCTTGGGGAAAGAGACTGTGAGATTCCCGTCTCCTGAGAACATTACCCTTTTCAGGGTGAGCAGGAAGAAGGCGGGAGAGATGGCAGCCAAGAGCAGGGTTTCACACACACTTCGTGGACTTTCCAGTTCTGCTCTGAGCCAACTCTGATGGTGCCAAGAATAACCTGTATCACACGCACCTCACCAGCCACATCTTGCCCAAGGACACTTGTCAGCCATAGCCACTTTTCCTTCATCCTGAGACTTACTTGCTAGTCAGGATTGTATCTCATCTTAAAAAGAAGATTCTACCCATGGGAATGTGTCAGAATATAAACTAGCATATTTTCCTGTCTAGAAATACCAAGTACTGAAATTAATTTACAAGGCAGAGCAGAGATACATTTATGCAAATTCCTGACTGCTCTGGAGCAGGTGACCCTGGCTTCCTGCCATCCCCTCTTCCCTGTGACAGAGTTCACAGCCCACCAGTACATCTCACTTCTCTGTCATTTATCATTTTAGCGAATAAATGGGCGTGAAGAGACGTGACTCTTACCTGTTTTTGTCACCAGAGATTCAAAGACATAATAACTAACTAACTAACATCAGTGACTACATTATGCCAGCTCTAATTAGTTTAGGATTACTGATGTTCCTCACGATCACTCTGCAGATGTGGAAGATCACTTTGAAACATAACTTTTAAGAATTCATGCTCAAAACTTCAAGTATCTTGATGTGGTCTAAGCAGATCCTCTCAGCCTCTGATGGGAAAATTGTGCAGTAAAAGAAACATTTCCCACATTCTCATGACCTGATTGAACTTTTTAAAATATGAATAATCAAACACAGTTTCAACTTCAAGGTGACTTGGTTTTAAGACATCACAAACGTCAGTCCTGAGAAAATGCCCCTTTCCTCTTTCCTTTCTCACCGTCCTAATTCAGGGGCTGTGCATGTGTGCACATGTGGGTCAGCTGGACAAGTCATCACTCTGAATCCGGGGCAAGGCTGAAGGGTAGTCTGTTTCAAAAGAGACACAAGTTTGTTATCACTTCCAAATCCTTAACAACCAAGAAACTAAGCTAATAATACTTATTCTACTTAACCAATACCAGTTTTGTTGCTTCCTTTTACCAACTAGGGGTCCTTGGACTCACATTTCTTACTTTAGAGAAAATACAAAAATAGCAAAAGGATTAATCAGAAGTGGAATTGCTTTTGAAAGAAAAACTGAATATACCTAAATAGTGATAGGGAACTGAAATTTAAATTGTACTTATGTTAGTTAATTAACCTGCCTTTAGAAGAAATAAAAGTATTAAATGAATAGAGGAAGGAGGGGTAAATCTAAGAACCAGATGGAATATTTGACAGGCTGGGAAAAGGAGGAGTTACGATAAATAACATAACCACAGGCAAGTGGCGTCATCTGTAAAGTTCATGTGAACATTCCTGCCCACCCAGAGATGCTGAAAAGAAAGGTGCACCCACAACTGGTGAGCACACGGATGTGAGGGCAGGTGTCTGAGTGAGGTCAGCCTGGGAAATCACACAGAGGCAGATGAATGCAGGAGGAGAGAGCAGGGGCTTCATTAATTTATTCACTATGACGTCAACTCCCTTGGACCACAGACTCCACGTACCTGAACCTGTCGGGACACCACAGACCCTTATGAAGTTCTAGTAGGATGAGGGAATGAATTACAGGCACAAACGACTTAATGACTGTTACAATAAGTGTCTTTTGACCACTCCATTGACTAAGCTCCTAGCACAGTGCCAAACATCCAGCAAGCATTGATTCTACTCATGATTCTATCTGTTATGGAACAGATAAACAGCCCTGAACAAAATAACCCTCATCCTTTGGATATTTCTCCTCTTTGCAGCCACCCACTCATGGAGAAGAGACGGGTAGACTCTTCACAGAGACTCCCCCCCTTCACAGCTGAGGACAGTGAACATCGCACACGCCTCACCCACAGCCACAGAGGTGCCCCGAGAAACCCAGAGCTACGCCGGTCTTCTCACCCACAGCCATGCCTTACTCCCTACCTGTCTCTACCTTCCCTAATCCTCTGCCGTCTGGTTTCTTCTAGTGTCAGTTTATAGACAAGACCAGGGCAAACTTTCTGATTTCTAGAAAAGCTCCTCCACACCTAGATTTAATTTCTCCTCAGCTCTAATACTCCCAAGCATGGTGATTCCTACGTCCTTATTCTGAGTACTCAGTGCAGTAAAGATGGGTGAACATCGCCCATGGACCTCGTCCTGGCTTAGGCTTTGGGGTACATAAAATGACAAAGACAAGGCCCCGTCCTCTGGGAATTTGATAACAGGAGTCACACTAACTTAACTGCTATGCCCCAGACACTGGGCTAGACACCAGGGCTGCACAGATGAATAAGCCTCATGTTTCTTGCTTTTCGAGTGCTCCAACTACAGGGGGATGACAGTCATACCAAGAGAAAAACAGTGACTCTGTGTACCTTCATCCCATGAGTCCAAGTTACCTTTAGACAGGCGTGTTCCAGTGGGACTGGAGCCTCTGCAGCAGAGCTGCTTGGTTAGAAGCTGATACTGAAAATCGATTCAACATTTTAAGAAGGATGTTGGATTTGAGGCCAATTTTAAATATTAATAGCACTGGGGCCAGTTTGGAGGTTGTGTAAAAAGGAGGTAATGGCATAAAATAAGGCTTAGAGATGGGACTGGGAGAGGACAGAGAAACAGCTGACAGGCCACAGCAGATACACATGTCGGAGGATAACAGCAGGGCAGAGTGGTGGGGGCAGCTTGGGGGCAGCTTGGGAGCAGCCTGGAGCACCTGCTGGGGCAGCCAGACTTGATCCCAGGGACCATGGAGAGCGGCTGTGTGAGGTGAGCAGGACAGCGCCTACGGAGACAGCCTGAGAGTTATGTGAAGGAGGCCCCGGAGAGGTGGCTGCCGCATCAGTGATGCCAGCAGCCAGTGTGGCTTAGCTATTAGTGAGGCAAGAACAAGAGGGACAACGGTCACCGCCCAGAAACCCTTGAGCCACCTGTTGGTGAGGTTTATACTTAACCTCAGTTTGAGACTACAACATAAAATATCTTTTTCAAAACAGTAATTAAGGTAATTCAGTAGAAAAACAGGTCAACTACTTTTAAATGTTTTAAGGATTGGTCATTTTTAAAGAACAGTCCCATACGGTGCTGGTGGTCAGTTAGGAGGATCCGGCAAGTAACTGGCCCGTGCAGAATGTACAGGTGGCATGTGGCTTTCCCTGAGAAGGTGCAGCCACTTAGGAGAAAAAGATCAATGAAGCAGCACTGCTGACACTGAGGGAAACTTAAGCCCTTTCTGACGCCCTCAGGCAGAGTCACCAAACTGCGGCTGCCACCGATCCTATCAGCAGCCCACTCGGCCACTTCTCACCAACTTCCTCCGCTTCACTGATTCACGGGCCCAGGAGGAGTAAAGCAGTGGCCCACGGGCCCCAGCCTGTCCTGGGTGCTTCCCCCCTCCCTAATCCAGCTGAAATAATGGGGGAGGATGCCATGGGGAGCAGGGGTCAGATACTGCATCCCCTGCCTCCCCTGAGGTGAGAGGCAGAGCTGGGTGATGGGCGAGCTCGGGAACGCTGGGGCCGGGAGGCAAGGCACTTGGGGAGGAAAGTGAAGGGAGTTGGTGGAATTTTGGAGAACTCAAAACATCCTTCATGTAATTCTCAGGCAGCCTCCTTAGGTCACTGCCATGGTCACATGGGCACAGCAGCTCTCCGGGGCCCACAGTGGAATTTAGGAACTTTGCCCCATGGTGGTGGCCGAGGTACCTAAGCCAGAGAGCTGCTGGCATAAACAAAACAGAAAGTGGGTTGGCAAAAGTTCTTTCCTTTCAACTAGTTATTCTGACAACACCCTGTTACAGCCTGAGCAAGATCCTGGGTTGAGTGAGACCAAGATTTTTCTATTCCTCATAAGGAACTCGAAACACAAGGGGCCGAGTGAGTAACGAGCACTGATTTCCTTGGTTTCAGGGCCTCCTGCTCCACCTTCACCCTGCCAGCAGAGAGAAACGTGTGGGAAGGGGACTCATGGATTTTATCCCAAAGTAAGCCTTTATCCACAATTACCAGAAATGTTCCTGTTTGGGGAAGATCCTCGGTGTGACTTCTCTCTCTCTCCCTCCCCTTCTCTCTTTCTCTCTTTCTCTCTCTCTCTCTCTCTCTCTCTCCTCTTCTCTCTCTCCCTCCCCTTCTCTCTCTCCCTCCTCTTCTCTCTCTCTCTCCCTCCCCTTCTCCCTCTCCCTCCCCTTCTCTCTCTCCCTCCTCTTCTCTCTCTCTCTCCCTCCCCTTCTCCCTCTCCCTCCCCTTCTCTCTCTCCCTCCCCTTCTCTCTCTCCCTCCCCTTCTCTCTCTCCCTCCTCTTCTCTCTCTCTCTCCCT
>CAUYQV010196473.1:0-15601 GCA_963574575.1 Galagoides demidoff | reverse complement strand
ATATGAAGTTAATAGTTACACAAATTAAAAACAAATGACATATTCAAAACCATAAGGAAGTATCCTGATGCCCAGGTGATGAAGGCTGAGGTGAATAAGTCTGCACATTTATTTCAGGCTGTTGAAGAGTTTGTGGGCCACACAGTTGTCCCTTGCGTCCAAGAAGTCAAAGAGCTCCTCTGTGCAATCCTCTTCTGTATGTGATCTGGCAGAGACACGCTCATCACAGAGCTCTAGCCGCTCTCGAGCCTTTACACATTTTTCCAGCTGCTCGCACTCCTCTCTCACTGTTGTTAAGGGATCCACTAATTCCTCCTCTTCTTCCTCCTCCTTGGGATCTCCAGACCTGGTCAGCATCTTTTCTTTGTCCTCCAGACCCATGTCCAGCTACAATTCTTGATTCAACACGAGTAGCAATACGGCACCTCGATGCCAACGTCTTATAGCATTTCCCCTTCTATGTGGCAGAGTGCAGGCTATTGGTCCAATCTCATCAGGGAACAACTGCCATCCCCTGGAGTTACTTAATGATTAGGCTTCCGTGGCTGATTTGGGGTATCCCAGAGTTAGCAACTGCTGTGCCAATAGGATGCGGGGTTGGGTGAGCTGGTGAATGAAAGAGACTTAGTGTCCCTACTGTGACACAGTGCCTGAGTCTGATAAGTAAAACAAGACCCTGGAGGTGGCTTAAAGACACACAGCCTGTCACTAGTGCATGGTGATGTGGGGCCTTGGCTTTCACCTGCCAGGGGTGAGGCCTCACACTGCTGCAGAGCCAGATGTGGGTAGAATGAAGCTTCTGTGTGGTACCGCCCCTCACACACAGGCCTCCCCTTTCCTAAAGGCCCTTGGGGCCCTTATCTTTTCAAGATGACAAAGCAGTGAGATTTTGAATTGAGCCATAACATCTCGCAAGAGCAGCATTCTGCAAAGACCAGCGTGCTTCCACTGCCCCATGGGAAAGCTTGGCTAGAATGGAGGTTCAGGTGTTCACCAGCGTCTATGAAGCATCAGCCAAGGGCGAGAGGCTCTGCCTGGGCCTAGGGGCACCAGGAGATGTTGCCCTTGAGGAGTTAGCCTGTGGGGATGGCAGGCAGGAGAGCAAATAATTAATCACGATAGAGCCATACACAGGATGGTATAGAAAAATCAGGAAGTGATGCAAAGGAGGGGGTGGTCAGTTCTGCACAGGGCAATAAAAATCTCCCCAGAATATGTGTTTACCAAATGGGGTCTTGAAGGATGAGCACAAAGTAGCCTGGTGGACAAAGGGCTCTGAAGCCCAGGGAGAAGCCATGACATAGTCAGAGGCATGGAGACATGGAGCAACAAGTGTGCTTTTTTTTTTTTTTTTTTGAGACAGAGTCTCACTTTGTCACCCTTGATAGAGTGCTGTCGCATTATGACTCACAGCAACCTCCAACTCTTGGGCTTAAGTGATTCTCTTGCCTCAGCTCCAAAGTAGGTGGAACTACAGGCACCCTCCACAACACCTGGCTATTTTTTTTTTTTTTTGTCATTGTTGTCACTGTTGTTTAGCAGGCCCAGGCCAGGTTTGAACCCACGGGCCATTGTGCCTGTGGCCAGTGCCCTAATCACTGACTTGGGCACTGAGCCAATAACATTTGTGCCTTGAAGTTGCACAAAGGTCCTAGGACTAGGGATGGAGGTGAGAGGGGAGCAGTGGCAGCTGGATCAGCTGGCAGAGCTGGGCCACCTGGGTCTTTTCCTATCCCATCCTATGAATGAAACAGTGCCTTGAATGGCTATAGGTTGAGGATCTCTGCAGTTCAGCTGTGTACCTCTGCCAGAGGACATTACTTTGTCAAAACATGTTGGAGGGATTGGGAAAGGGCATCTGATGGAGAGTCTTGGTTCTCAAGGCTGGGTTAAAGTGCTGGGATAGGGATAGGTTGAGGGCATTTCTGAGACAGACTCAACAGGTGGACAAGGCAGGAGCTCATGGCTGGCAGTGGAATGGACGGAGAAAAGGAGAAGCAATGGTGCTAGAGCTCTCGGTTGGGTGGCCTGGTGAGTTATTGTGCTCACAACCAGGGTGAGTTATATCAGAGTTTTGCTTTTCTTTTTGTTTGAGTTGAGAGTGGTTGGTATGAGCAGTGGGAAGAAGAAAGACAGAGATAATGTGCTCAGCCGTGTAGCTTTAGATCCAGGGCATGTGAGATGTTTACGAGACATTCAGGTGGAGATAACAAGAATGCAGCTGGGTGGGTTAGTAGAGCCACATGTCATTAGCAAATTTAACTTATGCAAATCCACCATACACAATCAGTAAATAGAAAGATATAAAGAAACAGGTTGTTTAAAAAGTGGCAATCATGCCACTCTGCTCAGGAAGCATGTGATCAGTACAGAGGATGTGACGGGAGATCCCAACTTCTGTCACAGCAGTGGGGCCCAAATGCCAGGTGCTTCTCAAAGCCTGATCATCGAGGGGCACATCTGGCCTGCTACCCATTTTTGTTGACCAGTGATCTAAGAATGGTTTTAAAAAACTTTAATGATTTTAAAAATATTTAATACCTAAAAAAAAACAAAAGAAGAATATGTCATGACATGAGAAAATTATATGAAATTTAAATAATGTCTTATTGGAAGAATGGAAGAAGGTGTCATCAGGGCCTTTCTGGAGGTTGTAGGGGAGGATCCATTTTCTTGCCTTTTCTTGGCTCTTGAACAGTGTTTTTTAGCCTTTTTAATCTCACAGCATTTGAATTGAAAAACAATGTACTTATTGCACTTCGAACTTCCTTTGAAAATAATTTAATTAATGATCTCTAAAAATTTTTGCAATACACCTAAGATCCTATCAGGGCATACCAGTGTGCCGTGGCACTCTGGTTGAAAATCACTCTGTTAGCAGCTGCCTGAATGCCTTGGCTTCCTTGTCCATGTTCAAAGCTAGAGACAACATCACATCCTTCTAGTCACTGACTCTTGTGTCTCCTCCATTTAAGGCCCCATTTAAAGGCCCACTTGGATACTCAGGATAATCTCCCCACCTCAGATCAGCAGATGAACAACCTTAATTCCATTTGCACCCTTGATTTCCATTTTCCATGTAACATAACTTAGTTATGAGTTCTGGAAATTAGGATGTGGACATCTTTGGGGGGCATTATCCTGCCTATCACAGATGAAGATATACAGAGTAGACATAAAGTTCATGTGCAATTTAAAATAGTTTAATATAGTAAATTGCACACAAACTTTATGTCCACCTTGTACACCTGGGAATCAATAGACTTAGTGTGGTGTTTGAAGGCAAGAGAATGGATGGCATAACTCATGGAAAGGTCATGAACTGAAATGAGGCCCAAGGAGGGATCTGTGGCATACACCAGGATGAGTGGTACAAGAGGATCCAAAAAGGAGACTGAACTAGGAAGAGCTCAAGGGAAGCACATGATCTAGAAAGACAAAAAGAGAAGAGAATTCCAAGAAGGGAGGCAGAAACTGCAGTGAAGCCAGAAGAAATTTGGACTAAAAGGAACTCACTGGACTTAGCAATTATGTGTGAAGGTGGCACCTGACAGCTTGAGGAAGCCTGTTGTTTACACTCTGTCCCCTCCCAATCCCCTGTAACTTGTCTAGGGTTGAGAGTATAGCATGCGATTTAGGCTTAACCATCTACTTGGAAGAAAAAAAAAATCATTTTACCCTAAGGACATTTGCACTCAAGTGTTTATAGCTGCTCAATTCATAATTTCAAAGACAGGGAAGCAACCCTAGTGCCCATCAACCCATGAATAGTATATGCAAGCCATGAATTTATATTCAGCCATAAAAAAGGTGGAGACTTTGCATCTTTTGTACTTACCTGGATGGATTTGGAGAACATTCTCCTATGTAAACTATCTCAAGAATGGAAAAGTATGCACCCCCTGTACTCAGTACTAATCTGAAAATAATAAATCAACAACTATAGGCCCACACAAGAGAAAAACACAGTTAAACTTAAGAAGTGGGAGGGGGAGGAAAGGAAGGGACTGGGTTGAGTTCTCACTCAACGGGTGCCATGCAGGGGTGTAGGTACACATCCTGGGTGAAGGACTCAACTACAACTCAGGCTTTGGACCTAAGTGTATGTACCCTCATATCGACTGAAATTTTAAAAAACAACTCACATGTCTATTGACTGATAAATGGATAAATAAAATGCAGTATATCCATATAGTAGACTGTCATTCAATGATAAAAAGAAATGAAATACTGATACAACATGGATCACACTTGAAAATATTATGTTAAGAGAAAGCAGCCAGTCAAAAGGACTGCCTGTCTATACAGGGTCCAGAACGGGCAAACTCACAGAGACAGAAAATAAATTAGTGGTTCTGTATGACTGGGAGGTGGGGTGCCAGGTGACAACATTATATGGAAGACTCAGGAGTGATGGCTAAGGAGTATGAGGTTTCCTTTCAAGGTGATGAAAATGTTCTAAAATTGATTATGATGACAAATGCACAAATCTGTGAATATAGCAAAAGGTATTGATTAAATAGGTTAATTATATATTCTGTGAATTATATTTCAAGCTGTTTTTGGAGGGGAAAAAGAAAAGAGAAAAAAATTTTTAAAAAAACTCATAACTTAAAGGTTGTGCCCTTTTAAAGTTTTTGTGCAGTAGGCAAACTTAAAAGAGTGCTGAAAAATTTTAGGAGATTATTTGAAGTTCTAATGTCATTTTTAACTCGAGGATATACTCATGATTTTAGACCAGTCATTTACTTTTGTCTATGCTTTAAAACAGTAATTAATAAAATAGTGACTCACTGTTCAATGTATCCATGCACTGAGAGTCACAATCACTGTCATAGGAGTCATCATCATAGTCATAATGCAAGTTGTCCTGACAAATGAAAATATGCAGAACTCCATATTTCCATTCAAATTCTATTATTTAAAAAAAATTTCCAAGCCAGGTTCGGCGGCTCACATCTGTAATCCTAGCATTCTGGGAGGCTAAGGCAAGTAGATTGCTTGAGCTCAGGAGTTTGAGACCAGACTGAGTAAGAGCAAGAACCCATCTCTACTAAAAATAGAAAAAAATAGCTAGGCAGTTGCCTATAGTCCCACCTACTCAGGAGGCTAAGGCAAGAAGATTGCTTGAGCCCAAGAATTTAAGGTCGCTGTGAGCTATGATGCCACACACTCTACCCAGGGTGACAGAGTGAGACTGTCAAGAAAGGAAAGAAGAAAAAGAAGGAAGGAAGGAAGGAAGGAAGGAAGGAAGGAAGGAAGGAAGGAAGGAAGGAAGGAAGGAAGGAAGGAAGGAAGGTTGGTTCTAGAAAGGACCCTTTACTCTGATATGAAATAAATTCATCTTCAATCATCCACACACATGCAGTGGAATTCAACAAGATTAGCACCTTTGGAGAGTAAATAAAGAGGTGAAAGATGGTGTCTTACATGCTCCACAAATGTCCTGAATTCTAGCATTGTAACTTACCATTTTCTTTTCTTTGAATTTCTATCATGCTTATTGTCTGTGTTCTGAAGTGGCAGTAACTATATATCACATTATAGCAGTATTTGTTTCATAAAATATATTCTGCATGTTATTGTTTCCAAGTTAGGATCATTGGTTATGTCCTTGCATCCCCAGTAGCCCAAAATAGTAGCTTGCACGGGTTAGAAATTCAGTAAATGCTTGGGGTAAATGATGTCAATCTTAATATACTTTTAGCACAAAGATAATCTTTGAAAATTTAGTCCCAGTGACCCCCTCAACAAATTCATTCTAATCTTTTAGATCCACCTTCTATGTGGTTTTCAACAGATATTTTTGGAAAGATTACTCTGAGCCATTTAAGCCAATGTGTCCTGACTGCACTTTGTAAATATCTCTATGATTACTCCTCACATAGTATAATTAGTAGTATAATTGTATGCTTCTTCATCAATTTCCCTGATTGCAAACTCCTGAAAGATCAATATTATATCTTATTCTCCTTAGAATTACTTGTACCCAGCCTAACCGATGACTGCCACATAATACAAACTTGAAAGTCTTTGTTCAATAAATAAATGAATGATGAATAAAGACAAAGGCAAAATACTAGAAGAAAGTGTAGGGAAAACGCTTGAAGAAATCAGCCTGGGAGAATCTTTTATGAGGAGGACACTCCTGGCAATTGAGGCAACACCAAAAAATATGTTACTGGGATCTGATCAAACTAAAAATCTTCTGCATGGCCAAGAACACAGTAAGTAAATGAAGCAGACAGCCCTCAGAAGAGGGAAGATATGTGCAGGTTACGTTTCTTACAAAGGTCTGATAACTAGAATCCACAGAGAACTCACACTATTCAGTAAGAAAAGAACAAATAACCCCATTTCGTTATGGGCAAGAGACTCAAACAGAAGTTTCTCTGAAGAAGACAGGCGCATGGCCTACAGACACATGAAAATGTGTTCATCATCTTTAATCATCAGAGAAATGCAAATCAAAACCACTTTAAGGTATCATCTAGCTCAAATAAGATTAGCCCACATCACAAGATCCCAAAACTACAAATGTTGGTGTGGATGTGGAGAGAAGGGAACACCTCTGCACTGCTGGTAGGAATGCAAGCTAATATGGTCTTTTTGGAAAGAAGTTTGGAGAATACTTAGGGAGCTAAAAGTAGACCTGCCATTTATCTAGATATATTATACCCAGATGTCCAAAAATCACTTTACAACAAAGACATTTGCACCAGAATGTTTATTGCGGCCCAATTCATAATTGCCAAGTCATGGAGGCAGCCCAAGTGCCCATAGACTCATGAATGGATTAACAAAATTGTGATATATGTGTACTATGGAATACTATGCAGCCATAAAAAATACAGAGATTTTACTTCTTTTATGCTTACCTGGATGGAGCTAGAACATATTCTTCTTAGTAAAGTATGTCAACAATGGAAGAAAAAGTATCCAATGTACTCAACACTATTATGAAACCAATATATAATCACCTACACTTCCATACAAATAATAAAACACAACTATAGTCCACAAAGAAGAAGGGAAGAGGAGAGAGAGAGCATGGAGGGAAGGGAAGGAGGAGAGAGGGTTTTTGGTGGGACCTCATCTAATGTGCACAATGCAAGGGTACATGTCAAAACTACTAAGAGTAGAGTATAACTGTCTTAACACAACAAATAACTAAATAAGGTGAAGCTTATGTTAACCAGTTTGATGTAAGAATTCAAAATTGTATATAAAATCAACACATTGTACCCCATAAATGCATTAATGTACACAGTTATGATTTAATTAAAAAAATTTTAAAAATAAAACTACTAGATAAAAGAGAAACAAAAACAATGTTTTAGTTGCTTGATTTTAGTATCAGAAAATATTTCTATACACAATATGCATACCCAGTATATCTGGGAATTGGACTTAGTATAAAAAATGCCCAGTCTATGTTTTTTAAGAGACAAATAAACAGGTAGAAAAGTGTGGAATTTGAAGTCAACATATGAGTATTAAGCTCTGACTCATCCATTTTTCGATAATTTAGCCGAGAACATTTCTTTCTTCTCTTCCTGGTACCTGGCTACAGACACGGCAGAGCACAGGACTCAGGGGGAGACCTCTTTGGTCTTGGGTCACTTTACTGACCATCAATCAGTCAGCAGAGTTTTATCAGGGGCTTTTCAATCCAAACCATATAAGATACAAAATACAGATTTACAGCCCACTCACCGTCCAGTGCCCCCTCAGTACATGCTCAGCTCTGTACTCTGCACACGAAAGAGGTAAAATAAATAAATAAAGTTGTAATCTGTGCTCTCCAGGCACCACAGTCTATGATCAAAACCACACATCGATAAATAAATAATTTTAGACAATTATAAGCAATACTTAAACAAAAAGAAACCATATGAGAATGACCATGATTTAGTGTATGAAGCAAACTCAAAATGAAAATAAAGAATTCTAAAATCACCAAGGAAGAGTTCCTAGAAATTCACTGGAAGCAGCTGCATCCATTTGCACTATTTTACTTCTTGCCAAACATTTTATCAGTTTCTGTAGCCGCAGCCATTGGAAGGTCTTTGATGGACGTTTTATTGCCCTATGACTCAGTTTCCTCACATGTTCAGTAGAAAATAAAACTCCTATTCTCTATAAAGTGCACAAAGTGATAGTTGAAAAACATTGATAAATATCTCATTTTATTTTTGCAGATGTTTGAGGTTTTTAAACTAAATTATCTATCACAAATACTTGTATCTATAATAATGAAAAGATCATACAGTGGGCCAACTTACCTCTGCAGTCTAAACTCAAGGTAGGAAAAATAAGAATTTTGTAACATGGTAGATTCACACAGAATTTTGAAGGAAGCTTATAGGTTTTTAAGCATTTAGTCAGCATTTTTAATGTACCAGGAAGGGGATGTTGAGAAATAAATCAGTCAAGTGTTTCTAGCAAGCAAACAAGGACCTTTCTTTCTTTTAAATTAAGTTTTGGAAAAATCAGGTCAAGATTAATTAACTCTGTTGCTGCCAGGAGCCTCTGAACCAGAAATTTCCTTGGCTCATTCCTAAGTAGCAAATATAGAAGAAATTCTTTCATCTAACTCCACCCCTGAGAGAAGTCCTAGAAAAATGTCCATCAAATGAATGAAAAAGCAAACGAAAAAATCAATCGGTGGTTAAAAATAGACATCTAAATACTGAAAATGATCTTGCTGTTTTGGGAGAAAATGTTTTGTCATTATTACTGTATTTGCCAAGTCTTTTTCTATCATAAAATTAAAGGTATGGGATTGTAGAAATTTACTTTGAAATCTGAAAGACAAACTATCAAAAGAACTTGGGGATATGAGTGAGCGTAAGATCTGTCAATATTTTCATTTCTACCTATAAGCTGAGAACTATAGGAATTACTAACAAGAAACAGGAATTCACCAGGAGGTTTTAGTAAATAGCTCCAGCTTCAACAGAATGAGATGATGTCTGGACAGGAGGCAGCTGAGAAGCAAGAGGAAACTAATAGGGCCCCTGGAAGGAGAGGTCACCGCTGAAGGCCCCTCACGGAACAACTAGGCACAACCCCATACGTGATTAGACCCATAGACCGACATGTAGCAGCCTGTTGGTGAATGTGGTTCAGACAGGCTAGAAAGAAATGGACTACAAATCACTACCTGTAGCTCAAGGAGGAGTAAAGGAGACAGCAGACCAGTGCTTTCCAGCCTTTTTTATCTCATGGCACACTTGAACCTGTAGTTTAACTTCCACGGAACACTTATGTTGATCCAAAAAAAGTAGAAAAAAAGGTATACTTACTGTGCTTTGAATGGCCTTTAAAAATAACTTAATGATCTTTAAAAAATTTTGTGGCACACCTAAGATCCTCTCATGACACACCAGTGTGCCACGGCACACAGGTTGAAAATCACTGCACTAGAACTCTGGGCTGAAGCTCGAGGCAGCTGTGTGAGGAGAAGAGCGAAGAGTCTGCTTTCACCAGAGCTCAGAGGGACCAGTGGACCATCTTTCTCGGAGGAAGTTGAGCACAGTCTGGAGGCAAAGAATTCAGCTACAGGATCTAAATCCAAAGTAGGTTCCAAAATGGAAACGTCCTCCAGGAGGCCGGACACACTGGTACCCAGAGCAGAGGGAAGCCCTAGCTGGACCCCTGAGAGCCAAAAGCTCACTTAGTTAATACCTCCTCTCAGGGGCCTCAAAGGAACGTTAAACTCAAACAAAAACTCATGCTCATTTCCTGAAAGCCGGTTCTCCACCCCTCATGGCTCCCTGACACAGCAAATGGCAACTTCATTCCTTCCCCCGCCCCTCCGCCCCCACCCTTCATATCCAACTCTGATCATGTCTCTCCACCTCCACCACTAAGCTACTTCAGTCGCTCTCCTGGTTCGTGTGGCATCAGAAGTAGCCTAACTAATCAGCCTAACTCCTGCCTCCCTGCAGTCTGTTTTAAGCCTGAGTAGGCATATTTCTCGAACATAAACCTGGCAAGGTCATGACACTGCTAAAGCCCTTGGATCAGGAGGGAACTCCTGAACACGGCTTAGGAAGCCCAGCATCCACTGGCTGCAGCCCACCTCTCCAGCCTCTTCTGGTTCCACGCTGCCCCTGAACAATGCATTCTGCCCACTGTGTCCTTTTGAAGCCTCTGTACTCACTAAGTTCCATCTTGCTGAAAGGTCTTTTCATTTAGGAATTCTGCCTCATCCTTTTAGACTTTAGCTCAAACAGCTTCTCCCCAGGAGAGCCTTTCCTGACATCCCTAGCCAGGTATGGGCAGTTGGAATTGTAGACTGAAACTCATAATTTGTTTTTATTACTATCAGTGTCACTCCTAGACTCTCTGAATTCCATGAGTACAAGGTAACTGTTTTGGTTCACCACTGGACCCTCCCCCCGCCACCAGCTTGCAGAAGATACCAAATGGGCAAAGCATTATTGAAAATTAAATGAACAAATGCCACAGAGATGAAAGAAAGCCAGAAAGAGAGCCAGGGACCTCCATCTTCTTGTATCTGCTCTCTCTTACACATGACTAGGAATAAATTTTATAAAATGGTTTGCTTTGTCACAAATTATTCCCCCAGTCCAGGAACTGTTTGGTAAATGCCCTAAGATTTGACTACAGTGGGGTAAGGCCCTGGGTTATAACTGAATCAAGAGACAGGGCTTTGAGCACTAGTCATCCAGCATTTTTAGGTCTCATTGAAATGAAAAGAAGATTTTTTTTTTCCCAGTAATGTAAGTGTAATTTTAATGACTGATCGTTTTTGAGATATTGTAAAGTATAAGCATTTTGAAACCTATAACAATGAAAAAGTTCTCAAGACAGATTTTTTTATCCTCATAGGCTACAAATGAAAGAGAGAAGAAATTTTAAAGACGTTGTGATAATCCTGAAGAAACAGTGTTAGAAAAATAATTTTTTTAACAAAATGTAATATCTACATGTATTTTCTGCTGGAGGAAAAACTATCCTTTAGAAGTTTCCATATTAACAACTTATAAAAGATAGAATAAGTGAAGAATCATATTTTCAGATTGCTTTAATTAATCTTTATATGCTTCAGATCAAAACGCTTTTACTCTTATTAATGTTCTCAAAATTTAATATACAACCTTCAAATAATCCACAATAAATACCTATAATATACATCCATATTATTTTGGTTCTAAAGCCAATGTGTGTTTATTTGCTATTAAAAAGTCTGCCTGTGGCTCAAGCAGCTAAGGCACCAGCCACATAGACCTAAGCTGGTGGGTTCGAATCCAGCCCGGGCTGCCAAACAACAATGATGACTGCAACCAAAAAAATAGCCATTTTGGCAGGCGCCTGTAGTCCTAGCTACTTGGGAGCTGGAGGCAGGAGAATCGCTTGAGCCCAGGAGCTGGAGGTTGCTGTGAGCTGTGATACCACTGCACTCCAACTGGGGCAACAGGTTGAGGCTCTGTCTCAAAAAAAAAAAAAAAAAACCTTTGGGGTGGCGCCTGGGGCTCAAAACAAAAAAGTCTGCCTGTGTTAGGTGTATTTAAAACAAAAGGTTTTGTTTTAAAGTGCTAAACCTATTTAAACAATCAACAGACAAGCTTGTATATGCCAAACATACACATATACAGCTTTGATGTATCATTAATAACACGAACAGAACTCATTTACTGAGCAGTTATTAATGTGCCAGCCTCTGTGTTGACCACTTACTTCATGGATATTATCTCCTACCACCCACTACAACTTTGTGAAGCAGAAGTCTGATTCTGTCCTGATTCTATGACTCTTTTTATAATTCTGATAAAAAGGGCTTTAAAAGGGTTAAGCAAATTATTCAAGGTCATAAACTACTAAGGGTAATAACCTTGGTTAAATAAAACGTTAGCCAGAAATGGAACAATTTACATGTAAACAAACTAAATTGTTGATTGATTTCAGCACAGTTGCTGAGGGTTCAGCTTTATCATCACACATATCCGTGGTGACCTAAAATACTGAGGACTGAAAGAAGGAAATAACTACAGAACAAACAAGATGCTGATGAACACATTATCCTTTCCATCCCAAATACTGATTTCTATTTATCTCACTCATATAATTATAATTAAAAAGCTCAAAAAATAGCTCTGTAGAAAATATCAATAGTTTCCTAAGAATGCACGTTGACTTGGTCCCTGATTAATGTTCTGGAAATGATGAGACTTGGTTCCAAGGGAGTGATCTTTCCTAGTTGTGAATTTCAAGGAATATAAAAGTTCGACCTATATAGACATAATCATCAGACCATTGGGTGACAGTCACCATTCTGAATGGCCACTGTCATTCTGTTTATTTTGTGTGTGTCCCACTAGAATTTTAGCTTTAGTTAAATTCTTAAACAGTCTGATGGTAGGAGATTTTACCTTTCCTGTTTTTTGTTTGTTTTGTCTTTTTGTCTTTATCTTTTGGAGACAGAGTCTTACTATGTTGCCCTCGGTAGAGTGTCATGGTGTCATAGCTCACACCAACCTCAAACTCCCAGACTCAAGTGATCCTCTCATCTCAGCCTCCAGAGTAGCTAGAACTACAGGCACCCACCACAGCACCTCTTTTTAGAGATGGATCCACTCTTGCTCAGGCTGGTCTTGAACTCCTGAACTCAAGAAATCCACAGGCCTCAGCCTCCTAGAGTGCTAGAATTACGGGCGAGAGTCACCATGCCCAGCCCCAGCCTTTTCTGTTTTAACAACATGCTTCATTTCTTCAGGGGCAGAATTTATAAGGTAATTACCATAAAATAGTCTCATTATTTCGATATCACCAAAGACCATCTTCATCACTATAGAAAGTATATGTCCTCACTACACTACACTGCTCTGGGCCACCAAGCCCCTTCATGCTGCTCTTCACACAGCCAACATTGTTCTTTTCACTAAGCATTGTAAAGCATATTGCCAAAAAATAATTTGTGATCAACTCTACCGAAGTACATGCCAAGTTAATGTCAAAGCTAGACTGGCAATGAACTAGGATGTTAGAATTCAGTCTGCATTTCTGTAATCATCAGTTAAGCAATCATATTTCCAAATTCAAAATTCTCTTTGGGAGCTGTAATATGTACTTCAAAATCCCCTGAGTGTTACTGGAATATTTTTCTCTTGACCTACAAAGGGGGAACTATAATAGATTTCCTGCTGAATTAACTCCCTCAAAATGTAAAAGGTTCTGGACCCAAGGATAAAATCTTTCCAAGAAGTGAGACGAAAGGAAGACAGAGATCCAAATCGTACAATTAAAGTGGTTTTTATTCCACCTGGAGTGTAGGTGGGGTGAGATGCCTGACTAGGGAGAAATCCACACGTGGGCTATGGTGGACAGGAATTTAAAGGGTTAGGGCAGCCAGGATTGGTCTGTCCATAGCTTTACCTGGGCAGGTAGGTGGGGCAAGGTAAGGGAGATCTGGATTGGTCCATTCACTATTTCCTGGGAGGGACATGCTTTCCAGGAAAGGGATCCTCCCTGGGTGGGTCAGTAACTTGATTCTATCAAAAAGAACTTGGTAAATTCTGTTATTTGTTTACTTATTTTAGATAGTATCACTATGTTGCCCTTGGTAGAGGACCATGGCGTCACAGCTCACAGCAACATCAAGCTCTTGGGCTTAAGTGGTTCTCTTGCCTCAGCCTTCCAGGTAGCTGGGAATACAGGCACCTGCTACAATGCTTGGCTATTTTATGTTGCAGTTGCCATTATTGTTTAACTGCCCCAGGTCGGGTTCAAACCCGCCACCCTCAGTGTATGTGGCTGGCACCAAACCACTGTGCTACCAGCGCCGAGCTGTAAATTCAGTTATTTAACAACATCTTTATTGCCATTTACTTTTTAAAAATGACAAAATGAAAACATTAAGTTTTGCCTTTGCCTCATTCTGAACATTAGGAGGGAACTCTGGAGGGAGTTCCAGATGCTGTATGCTCTGTCATTTGCCCTTTTAACCTGCTAAGGAACTCATAGATACCCTACCTCCAAAAAGCTGCCTTATTCACTTTTTAAATGGGTTCATAGTAGAAAGTCTATATCAACTCATTTATACCATCTACACAAATAGTCATTAGTCCAAGTTCTAAAAAAAAACCAAACACTTAATTTCATAAAATGGAAAAGATAACTGCCAGTACTGGCATTGTAGTTTATTCTATGAGAATCTAATCAGAACACTTCAATGTTCTACAGGAGGGTATGACCCCCACCCCCCAAAAATGGGCAACTTGAACGATCCTTTCAAAGATTCTTTCTGTTTGCTTATGAACAAATAAAATCACTTTATTATTTTATGTAACCTACGATAGAAAATAAAAATCATCAGTCATATTTATATTTTTCTCTTTTAAAACTGTAGGATAATTACAAATAATCCACCAACCTCTTTCCTGCCCCAAATAAATAAGAGCTGGAGAGTATGCAGGTGGCAGAAAAAATGAATTTGAAAGGGTTTTTTAAACATATTGACTATACTTCAAAAATCCTGCATTCAGTATGTTATTTCCTGGTTAATTTTCAGAAAGATTCTCAAAAGGCTTTAGACTCTCTTCTCTTCTAATATGTCTACATAGATACTTCTCTGTGTATAAAACATGTTTTCGGGGAAGCCACTAAATTAATAGCATTTAATTAGGTCCCTTCTTATTGATAGCTACTATATGTTATCTGGATAGTAGTCCATCTGACTTAAAATAAATCTAGGCAATAACAAGCTTTTCAGGCAGCCTACACACAGTAGTTTATTCCAGAAAGGTCAGTGGATCTGTTTCATCCCTCGTGCTCAGCAGTAGTTAACAAGAGTGTTGATAGCATGTTTATCACCATATTCGCTGGAATGCTGCTTCTTTTCATTCATCATTTCAACTACTTACATAGTTTGGCATAACAAAACACGGACTTAAAATGCAGCAGCAAGCTTCCCTTCTGATTTGAAAGCCCTATGCCTCTCTGACAGATCTGAGCAATGCTTTTTATGGCTTTGTTTACCTTGTTCTAAAATGAAATGACAATTCATTTTTCATAAATAAGGTAAAGAGTCTTTGCAGCAGATTTTTTCCCCTTCGGAGTCAATTTAAAAAAGAGGTTTTGAGATGTATTTTTTTTTTCTTAAGTAGCAAATTCTTAAGTCCCAAATTTTGCCTTCTGATACCTGGTAGAAAGCCTTATAAAGCAAGAGTTACTAGATAATCAAATAACAAACTCCCTGAAAGCCACAATTTGTACCTCTCTCTGAGCACACAATTTTCTACATGTTAGGGTTTGGAGGCTTCTCTGCAGTTATCTGTATATTAGACACATAATCAAATCATTGCTTTAGAGCAAGAAAGCATATTGGCTCTTGGACTAATGGATTTTATGCTAAAAACTACAAATTTTGAAGTGGCCTAGTTTTCATTTTGAGGTCTCTGGGCTTTGAATTTGCTTACTTCTTTTACTCAGAGTGGGAGCTATGGAAGAACTCCAGAGTAGAAAGCAAGAAATTCCAGGTTCTCGTCTGATCTCTAGCACTTGCTTCTTGGAAATAACTAGTTTTTGAGAAAACTCTGAAACTGAAACTCTTTGGGACTCAGTTCTCACAACC
>CAUYQV010196470.1:0-11026 GCA_963574575.1 Galagoides demidoff | reverse complement strand
GCTGAGGACTACAGGCACCCGCCACAATGTGTGGCTATTTTTTTGCTGCAGTTGTTTGGCTGGCCTGGGCCAGGTTCAAACCCACTACCCTGGGTGTATGTGACTGGCGCCATATCCACTGTGCTACGGGTGTGGGTGCCGTAGCCCTTTTCCTCTATTCTCTATTTCTAAAAGCATGGTTTTATACAGAAAGGTTACTTTTTTTTTTTTTTTTTTTTTTTTTGAGACAGAGCCTCAAGCTATCCCCCTGGGTAGAGTGCCGTGGCTTCACAGCTCACAGCAACCTCCAACTCCTGGGCTCAAGCGAGTCTCCTGCCTCAGCCTCCCAAGTAGCTGGGACCACAGGCGCCTGACACAACGCTCAGCTATTTTTTGGTTGTAACCATCATTGTTGTTTGGCGGGTCCAGGCTGGATTCGAACCCGCCACCTTAGGTGTATGTGGCTGGCGCCTTAGCCACTTGAGCCACAGGCGCCGAGCCAACCCGTGAAATTTTCAAAGTATCTCTGCTTAAAATTCCCCAGGCCTTGGGTGGCACCTGTGGCTCAAAGGAGTAGGGCGCTGGAGGTGGCGGGTTGAACCGGCCCCATCCAAAAACTGCAAAAAAAAAAAAAAAAGTCTTGGGCTCAAGCGATTCTCTTGCCTCAACTTGTCAAGTTGACAAGGACTATAGGCCTGATAAGATGAGGTGTTGCTCTTGTTCAGGCCAATCTCCTCCTTAGGCTTCCAGAAGTGCTAGGATTACAGGTGTGAGTCACCATACCTAACCTATAAATTTTACCTTATAGTGTAAGAGTCTTTGCAGATTTAAGCAACTGAACTAATTATCCTGATATATGCGAATTGGACCCTAACCAATCACAAGTGTCCTCCTCATAAAAGGCCAGGTTTAGTGGCTCACGCCTGTAATCCTAGCACTCAGGAAGACCAGCCTGAGTAAAAGTGAGACCTCCATCTCTACTAAAAATACAAAAACTAGCCCGGCATGGTGGCAGGCTCCTGTAGTCCCAGCTACTCAGGAGGCTGAGGCAAAGAGGATCACTTGAGCCTAGGAGTTTAAGGTTGCTGTGAGCTATGACGCCATGGCTTATAAGAGGGGGAGAAAGAGCTTTTATACATGCGACCTCTGAGGTAGACATAGGGGTAATGAGGTCACAAATCAAGTAATACCGGCAGCCACCACCAGAAGCTGAAAAGCAGGGAACAAAAAGCAAGACACCATCTCTACTAAAAATAGAAAAATTGAGGCAAGAGGATTGCTGGAACCCAAGAGTTGGAGGTTGCTGTGAGCTATGACGCCATGGCAGTCTACCCAAGGTGACAGCTTGAGAATGTCTCAAAAAAGAAAAAAAGAAAGGCTCGGCATCCCTTGCACAGTAGTTACGGTGCCAACCACATAATTTGAGCTGGTGGGTTTGAACCCGGCCAGACAGCTAAACAATGACAGCTGCAACAAAAGATAGTCGGGCACTGTGGCAGGCGCCTGTAGTCTTAGCTACTTGGGAGGCTGAAGCAAGAGAATTGCTTAAGCCCAAGAGTTGGAGGTTGCTGTGAGCTATGACAGCACAGCACTCTACCTAGGGTGACATAGTGAGACTCCATCTCAAAAAACAAACAAACAAAAACAAAAAAAACTAGTCACAGAAAGACAAATAGTATGTGGACTCTGAAGAAATTGTTTCACAGAAGTGAAGAGTAGTAAAATAGTGGCTAAGAGAGCTGGCGAGGGATAAGGGCAGAGGTTGGTCAACAGGTAACAAGTTACTGTTGGACAGGAAGAAAAACTCTGGTGTTCTATTGTATAGTAAGGTGACTGTGGTTGACAATAGTGCATATTTCAAAATACAGGAGCTGGAAGAGAGAATTTTGAATGTTTTCACCACAAAGAAATGATAAATGTATGAGGTGATGGATGTGTTAAATATCTTGATTACTGGGCAGCGCCTGTGGCTCAAAGGAGCAGGGTCCTGGCCCCATATACCAGAGATGGTGGGTTCAAACCCGGCCCCGGCCAAAAACTGCAAAAATAAATATCTTGATTGTTACACATTGTACACATGTGCAAAACAACACATTGTGCCCCATAAATAGGCATGTATTGATAGAATTATTACACACCAATTAAAAACAACAAACAAAAATAGAGTGAGATGAGGGGCGCCTGTGGCTCAGTGAGTAGGGCGCTGGCACCATATACTGAGGGTGGCCAGGTTCAAACCCGGCCCTGGCCAAACTGCAACAAAAGAAATAGCCGGGCGTTGTGGCCGGCGCCTGTACTCCCAGCTACTAGG
Organism: Galagoides demidoff; assembly: GCA_963574575.1. NCBI lineage: Eukaryota > Metazoa > Chordata > Mammalia > Primates > Galagidae > Galagoides > Galagoides demidoff. The sequence continues at coordinate 8,736 of CAUYQV010196470.1, read as the reverse complement.
GAGGCTGAGGCAAGAGAATCGCCTAAGCCCAGGAGTTGGAGGTTGCTGTGAACTGTGACACGACAGCACTCTACCGAGGGCAACAAAGTGAGACACTGTCTCTAAAAAAAAAAAAAGAACAAAAAGAGAGAGAGAGATTCAAGAAACCCTTGTCCAGTTTGCGTCCTGCTGTACCCCCATGGCCTGACATACAGTAGGTACTCAGCAAACGTTGGTTGATGAATGAATTAATGAACTATCTGTGCAAACCTTTATGGCCCAAGCGGGTGGTGTGTGCGCAAGAGTCTTAGAATGCACGTGGAGCAATGACATTGTAACTTTGGCACCACCTCCCTCACTGGGTGCCAGGCAGTATTTAATTTATTCCCCATAAAAGCTCTGTCAGGAGAAGCCCCTTCATATATCTATACTGTGGACGAGGAAACTGAAGCTCAGCTATCTTCGAAGTTACGTATGGTAAGTTCAAAACTGAAATCTGCATCAATAGTCATAAAAGTCTCTTCCCTTCTCTGGCGCGCCCAGAGTTAACGCAGACCCTCCTCTCCCCGGTGCTGGGTCTCCCGGGAATTTTTAGGACTTGAGGCACAGGGATGCTGATTCTGGTTTACGTAGAGACGTCTGGAGAGGTCCAGGGGCTCAGCCAAGGGCACACAGCTCCCCAGAGATATCTGGGAGAGCGTCGACTCGGCGAGCCACGGCCAGTTATCTCGAGGCACAGGAGCTACCAGCCAGGACCGCGCGGAGGGCGCGGGCGCGAAATTCTCAGCAGAAGGATTTCCCCAGAGCTGACACGCGCAGCTGTCCAGGCAGGTTCTGACGGAGTTATCACGCTGACTGGGATTTCAGTTTTCTGGTCTGCGCCAGTGGTGGACACGGCTGCTGACCGGCTGGTCTCTGCTGGACCCGCCGAGAGCGAACTAATGGTTAAAGGGGCGGTTCTCGCGGCGGAGGCGGGGCCCGGGTTCCGGCCGCACCTGGCGGCTCCTGGCTCCGCGCCTCAACGCCTAGAGCAGCGCCGGGAGCTGCGGCTGGAGCGGGAGTCCCCGGGGAGGAGCGGCGCGGGAGCCGGCACCCACCGCGGGAGGGGCGGCGACGGCGGCCGGAGCAACCTTGGGAGGCGAGCTGAGCCGCCATGGCCGAGTTCCCGTCTAAAGTGAGCACGCGGACCAGTAGCCCCGCGCAGGGCGCAGGCACCTCCGTCTCAGCGCTGCGCCCAGATCTCGGCTTCGTGCGCACCAACCTTGGGGCACTGATGCTACTGCAGCTGGTGAGCGCATTCGTGGGTCCGCGGGGCTGGGATGGGGGGATCCGTACGGGCCAGTTGGGGTTGGGGAACTCCGCGGCTGCATTCACTCTTCGCTGCGCACAAACTCCCAACTCCGGCTCAAAGGCGCACCTACGCTCCAGGCCCGGGCGCTTCAGGAATGGACGGTCCGAGATCACCCTGCAACCTTCTCACCTCGAGACGCCCCGGTGACCGTCCTTACCAGCCCCCACACCATGCACCCACCTTTAGTGTGCATACTCTCCAATGCCCCATCATCTGCCCTCCAAAGTGGTCACCAGTGGCCACAAAAAGAAGCACCCATCTGAGCCACAGTCACTGTGCCCAAGTCCCTCAACCTCCTCCTTCTACCCCAACCCCCTTCCTCCCAATCTCTCTTCCAGAACTATGCCCCCTTCTCTCTAGGGAACCCACTCTGAGGCAAAGTGCACTCCCTAACCACCTTCTGCCGAGTTCCCAGCGGCTCCGCGTGGCTACACCCAGAACACTCCTCGTCTAACCTAGAGGGCACCTCCAGTCGCCCAACACGTACACTTTGGCACAGCCCCGTGGGCTACCGCTTGGGAGCCAGGCTCTTCTGGCTTCCTCTGGGTGACCCGCCCGGTTTTAGCCGGTTTGACCTGCCCTGGGGCCGAGATCTTGCGCCCTGAGGTGGGGGAGGGGATTTGTGAAGACCCTGAGGTAAAGCTCCTAGTTCTCCCGAACCCCTGGTGCGGACCTCAACTGAAAGGACCAATGGGAATGCCCATACCCCTCATTAGTCACAGGCCTGGGTATTCGCATTCTTCCGTGTGCCTTCCTGTATGGGTCTGGACGGTTGGGTGTATGCTCCTGCGGGAGGCTTCTCCGCCTGCAGAGGACCATTTCCAGTCGATTAGGGCGGAATTGGACGTGGGTCAGGGTCCATTTTCCTTAACAATCCAGAGTGGGCCTCCCATGTCGTCCCTCTACTGCTGGGTGCTAGCGAGGCTGCCAGGCTCAGGGTGGTTAACACAGGTGCCAAAACCCAGGCTGAGATCCAATCTCCCTTCTCCGACCTCTGCAGGTGAGCGCCTACCTCTACCCGGGTCAGTGCAATCTGTTTCCAGATTTCTCAGATCCCCCTTTGTGGGCCCTTCCCCCTCCGAATCTCCTGCTGGGGTTTAAAATGGAGATTCTCCGACCCCTACCCCGAGAGAAAATGGGGAATTGGAATTTGAATCTCAGGAAGTGGAGCCAGAAATCGACATTTTAAATTCCTTCCAGAGTTTTTTGTTTGTTTGTTTGGGGGAGGAAGAGTCTACCTTCTGGGGGAAGAGGTCCAGTTCCTGGGCTAATTAAAGCTGCAGATGGGGAGGTGCCGCTGACCTCACCGCTGAGGGAGTGCTGAGCTCTGAGCTGGTTGGGATGGGCACAGCCATAAGCAGCTCCCTGCCCAGGGGAGAGCCTGGAGTGAGAACTGGTGTGAAAGGGCAGAGGAGAGGGAGGCCAGTTCCGTAACCAGGAAAGCTTCACGGAGGAGGTGGCTTTTGAACTGGGACATCTCTGAAATCTAAGGCAGGGTCAGGGAAAGGGTGTTCCAAGGCAGGGTACACATTGTGAGCCCAGGCTGGTTGTAGGAAAGCAGAAGGAAAATTGGGGGGTAGGTTTGGCAACAGGTTGGTGAAGTGGGAAGTGAAGCTGAGGGCCTTGTATACCTCTGTCAGTTAAGGGGACTTGGTTCTGTTGGTGGCCTTAGGGAGTTTTGGAAGAGGGAGGGATCCTTTGAGCAGAGGATGACAGACACAGCAGGGTGACTCCTGAGGGCTATCCCCCTAGTGTTCCCAGACAAGAGCAATTGAGAATTAGAACTAGGGGAATGAAAGGAATTGGAATTAGAAAAAGACCCTGCTGTGGCCTGGGGGTGAATGTGGGCGGGGAAGCTTGGTAGCTTCCCTCAGGCTGAGAAAGGCGGCTTATGTTCCTGATTGGCAGCCCCCTGTTCGCCTAGTAGCCCAGCCTAGCCTGGAGCCTTTGGGTTGCATTGCACAGCTGTAGACCTTGAAGCCCAGCAGGAGGTTAAGACTATGGTGGAGCTTAGCATGCGGGTCTCAAAGCTCTCTCCAAGCTTTAGGGGACTGGGTTTGAGAGTAGGCTCCCTTTGCTCCTTACCTACTGTGATTTTGGAGGGGATGAGGGTCTGCCATTGGACCTCTGAAAACTACCTGCACCTTTTCATGCCTTCAGCAATCTTTTGTTCGAGAAGCTGCGAAGCTGCTTCCTGAACCGTTTCTCTAGCAACGGACCGTTCCACTGGGTCTAAGATGGGGGGGGGTGCCCAACAGGCATTAGTGTCTGCTGGAGAACAACCATAGCTCCCATCTAGGAGAGCAAGCTAGGCTGTTCACTGAGGGCTTTATGTCCTCTTTTTTGCCCTATTTTACAGGTGAAGAAACAGGCTCAGCAGTCAGTTCTTCGCCCTCCTCCACAGAAGTGAATTTTCAATTTTTTTTTTTTTTGAGACAGAGCCCCAAGCTATCCCCCTGGGCAGAGTGCCATGGCACCACAGCTCACAGCAACCTCCAACTCCGGGGCTCAAGCGAGTCTCCTGCCCCAGCCTCCCAAGCAGCTGGGACCACAGGCGCCCACCACAACGCCTGGCCACCTTTCCTTGGTTGCAGCCGTCATTGTTGCCTGGCGGCCCAGGCTGGATACGAACCTGCCACCCTAGGTGTATGGCCGGCGCCCCAGCCACCCGAGCCACAGGCGCCGAGCCAGAAGTGAATTTTCTGACTCTTCTAGCTCATGGTCTTAATTCCACACTCAGCTTTATTGCCTCCTGCCCAGGGTCTAGGGTTGTAGAGGTGGTGCCAGAGGCCCCAGGCTTGCCCTCCAGGAGCTCTGGGTCAGTGAGAGATGTTCAGGGTATGTGCTACCCCTGGTGGGAGCAGGGAAGCCTGCATGGAGGAGGAAGTAAATGAGATGAATATAATTCCTCATTAAATCCTCTTCCCCAGAATATGGTGGATTCTTTTTTTTCTTTTTTGAGACAGTCTTACTCTGTTGCCCTTGGTAGAGTGCTGTGACACCACAGCTCACAGCAACCTCAAACTCTTGGGCTCAAGTAATTCTCTTGCCTCAGCCTCCCAAGTAGCTAGGACTACAGGCACATGCCACAATGCGTGGCTATTTTTAGGGATGAGGTCTTGCTCTGGCTCAGGCTGGTTTTGAACCTGTGTGCTCAGGCAGTCCCCCACCTCGGCCTCCTAGAGTGCTGGGATTGGCGTGAGCCACCATGCCCAGCCCATGGTGAATGTTCCTGGTGTGAGAGGAAGAGGAGGCAATTAGAACAGTCCCCAGCTCCTTGTATCATAACGTGTTTTAACAAACCAACCTCAGTATTTTTCATACACATCTGTTGGTATTCACTCATGTATTACAACCCTCACACCATTTAGCTTCAGAAAACACTGGAGGAATATGATATTACGCCACATAAAACAAAAAGTTAATATATTTTTAGAGGTTGGTGGTGTATCCGCCACTCCAAGCCACAGGGAAGGTTTTGAGGCAAGGAGGAGGCACTTTCTTACTTTTTAGTCTTTTTCAAGCTCTGAGAACAAGGATAATCTTTTTTTTTTTGGCCCGGGCTGGGTTTGAACCCACCACCTGCAGCATATGGGGCCGGGGCCCTATTCCTTTGAGCCACAGGCGCTGCTCAGAACAAGGATAATCTTATCTGGGTATACTGATGAGGAAATATGTCTGAGAGGAGGAGGAACTTGTTGAAAGTCACACAGGGTATAATAGAGTAGCAAGCTGGAATTTGCATTTAGAACTAGCCACCCAAAGCCTGGTTGTAGCTATGCCTCCTGATTGGGGGGGGGGGGATGTTTTTAGGGTGATTTGCAAGGGAAGGTAGATTCGGCAATAGGAAGGGAGACTTACCAGGGCTAGGACTGTTGGAGAGGGCTTCCTGGCAGAGCTGGACTCTAATGGGTCAACTACGTGGACGAGAGCAACAAGAAGGAGTTTCAGGACAGACCATAGCTTGCAAGAAAGTCCACCTGTCCAAGCCTTCCTGGAGGCCCTGGACACCAAAGCTGCAGGAATGCCCTATGGGTACCTTCTGTCCTTCCTTTTTGCCTTAACTCCTGGGGTTGAGCCACACAACTCCCACCTTGCAGGCAAATAAACAGAGATCAAAAGCCTCACCTGTCATTAGATCCGCAGTGGTCCATGGAAGGCAATGAAAGTTTGGGTGGATGCATGAGCCTGGAAGCAGAGAACCTTGGGTTCAAATTTGAGACCTGCCTCTTTCTGGGCTGAATGATCTTGGGGAAGTTCCCTAACTTCCTGAGGCTCAGTTCATTGTCTGTAAAGTGATGATGGTGGGATCATGAGGAAGTAGAAGATAATGCCTGCAGGGGCTTAGCAGAGTGTATGTTGGAATGAAGGCAGTTAGGATTCATGGGGTATAGGAGCCAAGCACTCTTAGGGAAGCTTAAGAGGGCTCTCGGTAGCATCTTCAGTTTGAACTTGCATACTTCTTGGGGCAGAAAGCTCAGTCCCTCTCAAGGCTGCCTGTTCTGTCCTTGAGTAGTAGGTGTATTAGAAAGTTCTTCCTTATGGAGATCCTGGGTCTGTCTTCAGCTCCTCTCAGGTGGAGGATGGGAAAGTTTCTCTGACTTTCAGGAAGGGGCTGCCTAGATGAGATTGTTGGAGTCTGAGAGTGTCAAGCAGGGGTTGGGATTACAGCGCTGGAGACTCCTGAGGCTTTCCTTAGTTGAGATTTGTGGGTGGTTCAATCTCTATAGCACGGCATCCCAGACCCTGTGAGCCCACCATCTTCCTCCTACCTGGCTACACTTCACAGAGCGATAAATGTCTTGTGTTGTTAGTTCCCTCCACACTTCCCATTTATCACAGTGGGGAGGGAATTGAGTGTTTGGAACCAATTTATAATTATGATTGGATATGGTATCTCACGCCTATAATCCCAGCACTTTGAGAGGTCAAGGTGGATCACTGGAGGCAGGAATTCAAGACCAGTGTGGAGGCCGGGCATAATGGCTCATGCCTGCAATCCTAGCACTCTGGAAGGCCAAGGTAGGCGTATTGCTTGAGCTCAGAGGTTAGAGACCAGTCTGAGCCAGAGTGAGAACTCATCTGTAAAAAATAGCTGAGTGTCAGCTCATCGTCCCTAGCTCAGTGGTTAGGTTAGTCAAATACACTGAGGCAGGCGGGTTTGAACCTGGCCCAGGCCTGCTAAACAATGACAACAACTACAACAACAACAAAGAATAGCCAAGCATTGTAGCAGGCACCTTTAGTCCTAGCTACTTGGGAGGCTAAGGTAAGAGAATCACTTAAGCCCATGAGTTTGAGGTTGCTCTGAGCTGTGATGCCATGACACTCTACCAAGGGCAACATAGTGAGACTCTGTCTCAAAAAAAATAGCTGAGTGTTGTGGTGGGTGCCTGTACTACTTAGGAGAATGAGGCAAGAGAATCATTTGTGCCCAAGAGTTTGAGGTTGCTGTGATGTCATAGCACTCAATCCCAGGGCAACTGAGTGAGACTCTGTCTCTAAAAAAAAAAAAAAAGACCAGTGTGGGCCACATAGCCAGATCCTGTTTACCAAAAAACGTTAAAAAGCACACCTATACTCTCAGCCACTTGGGTGACTGAGGCAGACGGATTTCTTGATCTCAGAAGTTCCACGTTTCTGGGAACTGATTGTGCCACTGTACTACAGCCTGACAGATGGAGTGAGACTTTATCTCTTAAAATTTTTTTTTAAATAAAAAAATTATAGCCAGGCATGGTGGCTCATACCTATAATCATAGCACTCTGGGAGGCTGAGGTGGGTGGATTGCTTGAGCTTATGAATTCAGTATCAGGCTAAGCAAGAGACCTGGTCTCTACTAAAAAAAAAAAAAAATCAGAAAATTTAGCCAAGTGTCATGGTGGGTACCTGTAGTCCCAGATACTTGGAAGGCTGAGGCAAGAGGTCTCTTGAGCCCAAGAGTTTGAGGTTGCTGTGATCTGTGATGGTGCCACAGCATTCTACCCAGGGCAACAGAGTGAGACTCTTGCCTCACTAAATAAAAAAATTATAATGGCATAATTAATATGTGAATACATTCTCTTTACAAAATAAAAAGAGATACAAAGAGACTAAATTTCCCTTGGATCACTCACCCCGCTCCCTAAGGGAACTACTACTGTCTGGGCATTTTTGAAAACCTTTGTGGTTTTATCCTGTATCCTTGGTTCAGCAAGTTGCTTTTCTCACATGGAAGCATCTGAGATCTTTGAAACTGGTTTCCCTCTTTCTCTCTCTTTTTTTTTTTTTTGAGACAGAGCCTCAAGCTGTCCCCCTGGGTAGAGTGCTCTGGCATCACAGCTCACAGCAACCTCTAACTCCTGGGCTCAAGCGAGTCTCCTGCCTCCGCCTCCCAAGTAGCTGGGACCACAGGCGCCTGCTACAACGCCCGGCCATTTTTTTGTTGTAGCCATCATTGTTGTTTGGCGGGCCGGGCTGGGGATTCGAACCCTCCACCTTAGGTGTCTGTGGCTGGCACCTTAGCCACTTGAGCCACAGGCGCCGAGCCAGTTTCCCTCTTTTTCAAACTGTTCCAGAACACCCCATAGTGTCCCTGCAGCCCCAGCTCATTTCACTATTTCTCTGTTGGTGGAATTGTTTTGTTCTTTGAAAAAATTATATAGACACAGTACAAAACATTCAAATGGTGTAGAGGCTGATCATGAACAAGTGGTCTCTCTCATCCCTGACCAACCCCTCTGGCTGCCTTGCCCCAGGCAATCATCGTGACTTGTGTATCATTCCAGGGCCAGTCTATGCATATTTTTGCACCTAGCCCTGTCCTTGCTGCAGCTCAGAGCACTCTGTGTAGGTGCCAGGCCACACTCTTCCCCCATGGCAGTACATGGACCCAGGATTGTCCTATATCGATGCCCAGTGCACTGTGTATATCTTTATTTTTTCCCTACATTTATTTCCTTAATTTCCTTCCTTGTACAACACTCACAAATAAAATAGAATGGGAAAGAGTATAGTGAAAAATCTCTGTCTCCTTTTGGTTAGAGTTGACTCCTTCATGCCACTTTTTCTTTTTTTCTTTTTTTTAGGAGACAGAGTCTCACTATGTTTCCCTTAGTAGGGTCCTATGGGATCCTAGCTCACAGCAACCTCAAACTCTTCAGCTTAAGCGATTCTCTTGCTTCAGCCTCCCAAGTAAATGGAACTACAGGTACCCACCCCAACGCCCAGCTATATATATATATATATATATATATATATATATTTTTTTTGTTATCATTGTCATTGTTTTTTTTTTTTTTTTTTTTTTGAGACGGAGCCTCAAGCTATCCCCCTGGGTAGAGTGCCATGGCATCACAGCTCATAGCAACCTCCAACTCCTGGGCTCAAGTGAGTCTCCTGCCTCCGCCTCCCAAGTAGCTGGGAC
>CAUYQV010196460.1:0-12244 GCA_963574575.1 Galagoides demidoff | reverse complement strand
AAAAGGGCTGTGTACATTGGATACTTTTTCTTCCGTTCCTGAGACACTTTGCTAAGAAGCACATTTTCCAGTTCCATCCATGTAAACATGAAGGAGGTAAAGTCTCCGTTTTTCTTTAGGGATGCATAGTATTCCATGGTGATTGTTTGAATTTCTAAGGGGTCTGTTGTTATTTTGTCTTTACCATTTCTGATCAATGAAATTAGTGATTTTACTCTTTTTTTTCTTGATCGGTGAAATTAGTGATTTTACTCTTTTTTTCTTGGTTTCAGTTTCATTCAGTTTCAACAAAACTGAATACGTATTTTTCTCATTGGCACATGGAACATACTCCAAAATCAACCACATTTTAAGTCACAAGTCTAACCTCAGAAAATTTTAAAGAATAGAAATCATTCCTTGCATCTTCTCAGACCATCGTGGACTAAAAGTTGAACTCAGTAACAACAGGAATCTGTAGACTTGTACAAAAACATGGAAGCTAAAGAACCTTATGCTGAATGATAGGTGGGTTTATTGATCCATTTGTGGATCAGTGGGCTCTTGGTCTTCCTCCATGACTTAGCAATTATGAATTGGGCTGCAATGAACATTCTGATACAAATATCTTTATTGTATTGTGATTTTTGGACTTCTGGATATATATGTAATAGAGGAATTAAAGGATCAAATGGTAGGTCTATTTTTAGTTCTTTAAGTGTTCTCCACATGTCTTTCCAAAAGGAACGTATTAGTTTGCAATCCCACCAGCAGTGTAAAAGTGTTCCCTTTTCTCCACAACCAAGCCAGCATCTGTGATTTTGGGATTTTATGATATGGGCGAATCTTACTGGTGTTAGATGATATCTCAAAGTAGTTTTGATTTGCATTTCTCTGATGATTAAGGATGGTGAGCATTTTTTCATATATCTGTAGGCCATGCACTGTCTTCTTCACACAAATTTCTCTTCAAGTACCCAGCTAACCCTGTAAGGGGATCCCTTGTTCTCTTCTTGCTAGTATGTTTGAGTTCTCTGTGGATTCTGGTTATTACCCTTTGTTGGAGACATAACCAGCAAATATCTTCTCCCATTCTGAGGGTTGTCTGCTTGCTTTAATTGCTGTGCTATTGGCTGTGCAGAAGCTTTTTAATTTGATGAGGTCCCAATAGTGTGTTTTTTTTTTCCAATAGTGTATGTTTGGTGTTGCTTCAATTGCCCGGGGGGGGGTTCTCTTCATAAAATTTTCACCCAGGCTGATTTCTTCAAGTGCTTTCCCTACACATTCTTCTAGTATTCTTATAGTTTCATATCTTAAGTTTAAATCTTTAATCTAGTGAGAGTCAGTCTTAGTTAGTGGTAACAGGTGTGGATCGAGTTTCAGTGTTCTGCAGGTGGCCAACCAGTTCACCCAGCACCATTTGTTAATTAGGGAATCTTTTCCCCACTCCGTGTTTTTAATTGGCTTGTCAAAGATCAGGTAATGATAAGTAGCTGGGTTCATCTCTTGGTGTTCTGTTCTGTTCCATACATCTACCTCTTTTTGTGCCAATACCAAGCTGTTTTGATCACTATGGATTTATAGTATAGTCTGATGTCTGGTAGCGTGATTCCTCCTGCTATGTTTTTTTTTATTATTATTTCTGAGTAATGTCTTGGCTATTCGAGGTTTTTTCTGATTCCATATAAAACGAAGTATTACTTTTTCAAGAATCTTTAAAGTATGACAATGGAACTTTAATAGGGATTGCTTTGGGTAGTATGGACATTTTAACAAAGTTAATTCTTTCCAGCCATGAGCCTGGTATGTTTTTCAATTTGTTAACATTTTCAGCTATTTCTTTTCTTAGAGTTTCATAGTTCTCTTTATAGAGGTCTTTCACATCCTTTGTTAGGTAAACTCCCAGAAATTTCATCTTTTTCAGAACTATTGTAAAGGCAACAGAGTTCTTGACTATTTTTTCAGCTTGACTGTTGTTGGTATATATAATGGCTACTGATTTATGAGTGTTTATTTTGTAACCTGAGACACTACTGTATTCCTTGATCTATTCTAAGAGTTTTGCAGTAGAATCCCTGGGGTTTTCCAGGTATACAATCATATCAACTGTGAAGAGTGAAAGTTTGATCTCTTCTGATCCTATATGGATACTCTTGATTGCCTTTTCTTCCCTAATTGCAATGGCTAAAACTTCCATTACAATGTTAAAGAGCAATGGAGACAATGGGCAACCTTACCTCGTTCCTGATCTGAGTGGAAACAATTTCAATTTAACTCTATTCAAAACGATATTGGCTGTGGGTTTGCTGTAGATAGCCTCTATCAATTTGAGAAATGTCCCTTCTATGCCAATTTTCTTGCAGTGTTCTGATCATGAAAGGATGCTGGATATCATCAAAAAGTTTTTCTGTATCAATTGAGAGAATCATATTGTTTTTTAATTTGTTTATGTGATGAATTACTTTTATAGATTTATGTATGTTGAACCAGCCTTGAGATCCTGTGATAAAATCCACTTGGTCATGGTGTATAATTTGACATGTTGCTGGATTCTGTTTGTTAGGATCTTGTTGAATATTTTCACATCAATATTCATTAGTGACATTGGTCTATAATTTTCTTTCTTTGTTGGGTCTTTTCCTGGTTTGAGGATCAAGGTGATGTTTGCTTCATAGAATGTGTTGGGTAGTATTCTGTCTTTTTCTATATTTTGGAAACGTTGAAGTAGTATAGGTACTAGTTCCTCTTTAAAGGTTTGGTAGAATTCTGACCTGAAGCCATCTGAATCCGGGCTTTTCTTTTTAGGGAGATTTTGTATAGTTGATGCTATTTCAGAACTTGATATACTCCTGTTCAAAATTTCCACTTCCTTCTGGCTAAGTCTTGGAAGGTGGTGTGCTTCCAAGTATTGGTCAATTTCCTTCAGATTTTCATATTTCTGAGAATTAAGTTTTTGTGTAATATTCATTAAGGATTGTTTGAATTTCTAAGGGGTCTGTTGTTATTTTGTCTTTACCATTTCTGATCAATGAAATTAGTGATTTTACTCTTTTTTTTTGGTTAGGTTGGCCAAAGGTTTATCTATCTTATTGACCTTTTCAAAAAACCAACCTTTGGATTTATTGATCTGTTCTATATTCCTTTTGTTTTCAATTTCATTTAATTCTGCTCTGATTTTGGTTATTCCTTTTGTTCTGCTGGATTTGGGATTGTAATGTTCTTCCTTTTTCAGTTGCTTGAGATGTCCCATCAAGGTGTTAACTTCTTCTTTTTCTGTTTTCTTGAGGAAGGCTTGCAGTGCTGTAAGTTTCCCTCTTAGGACTGCCTTTGCAGTATCCCAGAGGTTCTGGTAATTTCCATCTTCATTAATGTTTTGTTTCAAAAATTTGGTAATTTCCTTCTTGATCTCATCTCTGACCCACCTATCATTCAGCATAAGGTTCTTTAGCTTCCATGTTTTTGTACAAGTCTACAGATTCCTGTTGTTACTGAGTTCAACTTTTAGTCCATGATGGTCTGAGAAGATGCAAGGAATGATTTCTGTTCTTTAAAATTTTCTGAGGTTAGACTTGTGACTTAAAATGTGGTTGATTTTGGAGTATGTTCCATGTGCCAATGAGAAAAATACGTATTCAGTTTTGTTCCAATGAAATGTTCCGTAGATGTCCATTAAATCCAAATGCTGAATGGTTAAGTTTAAATCTAAAAATTTCTTTGTTAAGCTTCTTGTTGGAGGATCTACCCAACACTACAAAAGGAGCATTAAAATCTCAGACTGTGTTGGAACTGGGAAAAATCAAGTTGATTATGCCTATTAGAATATCTCTTATAAATCGAGGTGCATCCTGGTTGGGTGCATAAATATTGATAATTGAAATCTCATCATATTGAGTATTACCCTTAAGAAATATGAACTGACCATCCTTATCCTTGTTTACTTTGGTTGGTTTAAAGCGTATTGTATCTGTGAATAAAATTGCAACACCTGTTTTTTCCTGCATTCCATTTGCCTGGAAAAAGGATGACCATCCCGTCACTGTGAGTCTGTATTTGTCTTTTAAAGTAAGATGAGATTCTTGTATGGAACAGATATCTGGCCTGAGTTTTTGTATCCAGTCAGACAGTCTGTGCCTCTTTAGAGGACAATTTAAGAATTTAAGCCATTCACATTGATTGAGAATATTGATAAGCCTGGTATAATTTTGGGTATCGAGTTTTTCAAAAGTCCAGTAGACATCTTTAATCCTTTCACCACTGTGGAAGTTGGAATTTGATCAATATTTTCTGTGTGAGTTATGTGGTAGAGGATTTCGCTTGTCATTATGGAGGATAGGTCTGAGAATATCCTGGAGGGCTGGTTTAGTTATAGCAAATTTCTTCAACATGTGAATGTCATTAAAGTATTTAATTACACCATCATAAATGAAACTCAGTTTAGCCGGAGATAGGGTCCTGGGTTGAAGTTATTTTGTTTTAGGAGGTTAAAAGTCAATGACCACTCTCTTCTAGCCTGAAAGATTTCAGCAGAGAGATCTGCCGTCATTCTAATAATCTTCCCCTTGTAGGTTGTGGTTTTCTTACATCTAGCTGCTTTCAGAATTTTCTCTTTTCATATTAACTTTAGTGAAGTTAATTATGATGTCCCTAGGGGATGTCTTGTTGGGTTGAGTCATGCTGGGGTTCTGAAACTATCTGCTATCTGAATTTCAGAATCTCTTGGCATGTCTGGAAAGTTCTCTTTCATAATTTCATGATATAGAGCCTCTGTGCTTTGTGAAGCCACTTCATCACCTTCAGGGATTCCTATAAGATGAATATTAGTTTTCTTCAAATTATCCCAGAGCTCTCTGAGAAAGTGATCCATTTTTGCTCTCCCTTTCTCTTCATCCTTGTGTGCTTGGGCACGTTCAAAAGCTTTGTCTTCAATGTCAGATATCCTTTTTTTGGTCTGCTCCATTCTCTTACCGAGGTATTCTACCATATTTTTCAGATCTTTGAGGGCTGCAACCTCTTGCCTCAGTGTTGTCATTTTATCTTTGAAATAGTTGAATTCTTGACACATCTTCTGAATAATTTCTTGAGACATCTTTTGAATGATTTCTTGAAATTCTAATTCCCTCCTTTCTTCCATTCTGTTAATCTTATTTGCTATGCAAATTCTGAACTCGATTTCTGACATCTCAGCCATCTGTTATGGATGGGATCTTCAATTCCATCTGCCCCATTCTTCCTCGGGGGAGCTGATCTACTCTGGTTATTCAAATTACCAGAATTTTTTCCACTGATTCCTCCCTCTGCTGAATTTACACCGTTTGGAGACTGTGCCAGAACTGTTCAGTCAGTGGCCTCCACCGGATAAGATGCCAGCTTTCTCTGGTTGCCCAGAGTGGCAGAGCTTTTCTGTCCAGAAGAGCCTCAGGGGTATGAGCCTTGTTCCCACTGGTGTGGCTGCTGCTCTTCGCCTTCCGGTACCACTGTTCTAGTATTGTTCCCTCTCAACTGACTGTCCTCTTGTAGTTCTCAGGCGACTGGCTGGGGATGCTGGGAGCGGACAGCTCTGGCAGTTCTGGGCCCACCCAGCATGGGTTCCTGGAGTGGGGAACTCCTCTGCCACTGCCAGTGGGATGTGCACAACTCTAGCAAGTAGTTCTGGGCCCGCCCAGAGTGGGGGACTCCTCTGCCACTGCCTGTAGGATGTGCGTGGCACTCGCAAGCAGTTCTTGGCCCACCTCGAACTGGGGACTCCTCCACCGCCACCTGTGGGTCATGCGTGGCTCTAGCAAGCAGTTCTGGGGCAGCCCAGAGCAGGGGACTCCTCTGTTGCTGCCCGCCCCCTGCGGGAAGTGTGTGGTTCTAGCAAGCAGTTCTGGGGCCTCCTGCATGGTGCCTGGAATGGGGGACTCTTCCACCACCACCTGCAGAATGCACATGGGTCTAGCAGGTCTCCAGCTGCAGTACCAGGACTGGGTGCTTGGTCTTGCAAGGGTGGGGGATGCTGCTCTTGTGCCCCCCTCACTGTTTCTGTAGGCAAGTGGGCAAGGGTGGACTGGAATTTCAAAATTGCAGTAAAAACATTTGTTCTATTTTTCTGCTGGGTGAGAGAGTGTTTAGAATCCCAGTAGGGATGGTCTAGGGGAGTACACCACCCCCTTCCTATTGTTCTCACACATGGGGTGAAAAAATAGGTCCTCAGTTCCCCGCTCGCCTGTAGAAAACTTACAGGAGCAGATGAAGACAAAACCACAACTTTCTTGGGGAAGTGGACAGACACTTTTCTTTGGGATGTATTATGTACCTGTAAATTGCTGTCTTAGAGTCTCAACTTGCCTCAGCAGAGGTGTCCTGCAGATATCACTCTTCTCTCTTGGCTGGGCTTCCAATCTTCAACTTTATTGGGTATTTTCTGGGCATTATCCTTCCTGCTTGATGGGAGCTTCTGTCAGAGACTGGTGCCTGTTGGCCATCTTGCCCCTCCCTCCTCTTGGGCAATTTCTTGAGAGGTACAGGCATGGCATGGGATACTACTAGTTAGTGCTGAAACAGCTGGACTGGTGTAAAGTGGGGATTGCAGAGTTTGGGAGTGAAGCAGGAGAGGGAGTAATGTGGCTCAAGGCAGCATGCAGTGGCTGCCACAGCTATGGAAACAACAGGGCTCCCACCCTGGGTTGCATTTCCCATTTCTCTTGGCAAACAGAGGGAGCTGCATCTCTACCCATGGGGCAGCCACAGGTGGAGCAGAACTGGGACAAAAACACAGGATCCGTGAACTGTGGTTATGCTTGCAGTGGTACCTGCCTAGGCAGAGCACAGCCAAGATCGAGACTAGAGTGCATGCATAGCAGTTCCACAGCTTTTGTTTACTCATAATATGCCCAGCCCATGGTGGAGCATAGCCAGGACAGAGTCACAAACACCACTAGAATACATGTGGCATGGCAACAGCCTAGGGTGGAGCTGGGACAGAGACACACCCTCTCTGTCCTCTAATTTCACCTGCCCACTGCAGCATTCAGCAAAGTCAGAGACACAAATGCCAGAGACTAGGCAGCAGTGGTGGCACCAGGCTGGGGCGGGACTGGGTCAGAGGCATACCCTCTCGAAACTCTAATTTCACCTGGTCTACCTCAGAGTTCAACTGGGACAGAGATATGGTGGCAAAACCAGCCCAGGTTGGAGAAACCGTTGAACACTAGAGAGAGCCAGGGAACTGGACTTCAGACCCAAGAGGTTGTTCTGGTGGCAGATTATTCCACAGAGGAGGCATTGATCTCCCTTTTCTCTGGCAGGCTCATATCTCTGTTGCTTCCTTCCACTGAAGGGAGCCAGGCCACAGCCCTGGGGGTCTACCAGTGGTGGGGAGAAGCTATGACACAGGGTGGGGAAGAAGGCACCAATTCCTCTAGCCTGACTCTTGGCCTGGGTGAACCTTCCCATTCCCTTGACTACCACACAGAGAAAAACTCCAACATCTTGGGTTTCTGGGTCCAAGCTGCCTGTGGAACCTTACTGCCAGGTTGCTGGTCACAGATCGAACTCTCACAGTTGAGCAGTATTTTGTACTGGGACAATTGCTTTTGGAACTATTGACTTTGGAACTGTCACCCAGGGACCCTCCAAGGTTGAACTGAGGTTATGTTTAACTGGGAGGGACTGACTACTCTTGCAGTAGGTGCTGGGGAGGAGGGGGAGAATCTCAGTTTCCTGTATATCCCCCTAGCTGTGATTGTATCCTTATCTTGTGACTCAATAGGATTGGATAGTGGTTGGCTGACTACAAAATACAGAGCCAGCTAGCCCTATCACAACAACTTGTTTCTCAGAATCTCTAGCTGCAGGTCTGAAAGGGACCTCTGTAAAACTGTAAGGAATCAGCCACAATCACTAATCCCTGCTCTTTGGTAAAGAGCTAGTTAACTACATTCCTGGAACCCCCAATTCAACCACATCCTTCCAGTTTTAATACCCAAACTATGGAAATTAAGCATGGGATGGAAGCAGAGAAGAAACTCTGGTAACATGAATAATCAGAGCAAATCACCCCCCCCAGGAATGACAAAAGGGATATGTCAGAAGATGCCATTCATAAACAAATGGCTGAAATGTCAGAAATAGAATTCAGAATATGGATGGCAAATAAGATGAATAAATTGGAAGAAAAGATAGATATTGAAATCCTAAAAGTTGTATAAAAGTTGTCTCAAGAAGTAAGTGAATTCAAAGAGAAATTTACCAAGAATATGTACAAAATTAGAAGATAGCAGAGCTCAATGAAATGAAAAATGTATTTGAGGAGCTCCAAAATTCAGTATAATCCCTTGGTAATAGAGTGGAGCAGGCAGAAGAAAGGATTTCTGAAATTGAAGAGAAAGCTCTTGAACATGCCCAAACATTCAAAGACGCAGACAGATGAAGAGCAAAAACTGATCTTTCCCTGAGAGAACTGTGGGATCACTCCAAAAGGTCAAACATTCATCTTATAGGAATTCCCGAAGGAGAAGAAGATGGTCCTAAAAGTATAGATGCTTTACTCCAAGAGATTTTGGAAGAGAATTTCCCAAGCATTACAAGGGATACAGACATTCAGATAGCAGAGTTTCAGAACCCCAGCATGACTCAATTCAAATAAAGCATCTTGTAGGCACATTATAATTAATTTCACCAAAGTTAAAACGAAGTAGAAAATTCTGCAAGCAGCCATATGTAAAAAAAGTATTACATACAAAGGGAGAAATACCAGAATGACTGCCAATCTCTTAGCCAGAACTTTCCAAGCCAGAAGAAATTGGTCTTCCACCTTCAATCTCCTAAAGCAAAATAACTTTTAGCCCAGGATCCTATATCCAGCTAAACTAAGCTTCATCTATGACGGATAAATCAAATGCTTTAATGACATACAGATGCTGAAGAAATTTGCCACAATTAAACCACCTCTCCAGGATATTCTCATTCCCATCCTTCATAATGACCAGCAGAATGTTCCATGGCCAAAGTAAACTCACCCACAAACTTTAACAAAACCTAATTTCCACAGTAGGCTAAGAACTAAAAATATACACTAGACACTTGAAAAACATGACACCCAAAACACTATCATGCTTTTCTTTCTTTCTTTTTTTCTTTATTGAATGGTAACTATGTACATTAATGCACTTCTGGGGTACAGCGTGGGGTTTTCACACACAATCCGAAACACTTCCATCAAACTGGTTAACATAGCCTTCATGTCATTTTAATTATTATTTTAAAACGTTCACATTCTACTCTTAGAAAGATTCACTTGTACCCTTGTAAGATAAACCTCAGAAGTGATCCCTCCAATCCTCCTCCCTCCACCTATTCCCCCCTCCCTTCTCCCTCCCACCTCCCTGTATTCTTAGGCTGTTATTAGGTTATAACTTTCATATAAAAGGTATAAATTAGTTTCCTAATAGGGGTGTGTACATTAGATACATTTTCTTCCATTCTTGTGATACTTTGCTAAGAAGAACATTTTCCAGCTCCATCCATGTGAACATGAAGGACGTAAAGTCTCCATTTTTCTTTATGGCTACATAGTATTCCATGGTGTACATATACCACAGTTTGTTGATCCATTCGTGGATCGATGGGCACTTGGGCTTCTTCCATGACCTAGCCATTATGAATTGGGCTGCAGTAAACATTATGATACAAATATCTTTTTTGTGATGCAATTTTTGGTCTTCTGGATATATACCTAATAAAGGAATTGCAGGGTCAAACGGCAGGTCTATTTTTAGTTCTCTAAGTGTTCTCCAGATGTCTTTCCAAAAGGAACATATTAGTTTGTGTTCCCACCAACAGTGTAGAAGTGTTCCCTTTTCTCTACATCCACACCAGCATCTCTGGTTTTGTGATTTTGTGATATGGGCTAATCTTACTAGAGTTAGGTGATATCTCAAAGTAGTTTTGATGTGCATTTCTCTGATGATTAAGGATGGTGAGCATTTTTTCATATATCTGTAGGGCGTGCACTGATCTTCTTTAGAGAAATTTCTCTTCAAATCCCTTGCCCACCTTGATATGGGATCACTCGTTCTCTTCTTGCTAATACGTTTAAGTTCTCTATGGATTCTGGTTATTATACCTTTGTCGGAGACATAACCTGTGAAAATCTTCTCCCATTCCGCAGGATGTAGAAGTCTTTAAAATTTAGAAAGAATAGAGGACATTGGTCCAGAATTTATTAGAATTAATTTACTTATCTGTGTTAGAGAGTAAATTACTTAAAGTTATCCTGGTGTGACAAAGTCGTGCCCATTTTCAAGTTAGACATGTGGGTTATATGGAAACTGTTGCCACGGGTTCATGGTAAAAGAGGATGTCAATTTAGGGGAACAGAATATGAATGTAATCTCCTGTTCTAAAGTGATTATAATCTTTCTTCTAGTGCATTTCTCTTGCTGAGAGTATGTGGTTCCCGGGTTCTAATAAATGTTGCCTCTTGGAGCATTTTATTTCAGTTGTTGGGGGGACAGGGCTCCTTTCTGTAGAAGAGTGTGGTGCTCTTGCACGAGTCTTTGAGCAACTATCTCTGGCGAAATTTTAAGGTGACAGTCATTAAAAGCTTTTCTGGTTTCAGGGCTGTTGTTAGTCCCATTTTCTCTCTTTCTCTTTCATTTGTCCATCTCAGTTATTTTTAAATACTATGGAGGCCACATCTATAAGTTATGTTTGTGAGTTTTTAGGCCCTTTTAAGTTTTAGAAGTGGGAATAAGCGTTCAGCACTTGGTCTAAAGCAAAAAAAAAAAAAAAGAAATTATTTGAGATCCCTGAGACTGCAGAAGACAGCACAGTGCTGGAACTGAAATAAAAAAAAGAAACACTCAAAACCTAGTTAGGTGTGAGCAAAAGAATGAAGAAGAAGGGGGGGGATGTGAGGACATAAAAGCACAGACAGAGCCAAGGGCAAGCTGAGGGAGGTTCTAGGTTCCTACTCACCTAAAGGTGAGTATGTGTATAGGGCCCTACTCACCCTTAAATGCACTTAGATTGAAATCCTCTAAGATTCATGAACATGTGGGTCTATGGAGTTGGGCCTGGGCATGACTGAGACCAGGCTCTGAGGAAATTGGGGTGGCTAGGGAAGCCAGCAGTGAGATGAGGCTAGGCTGCCAGCCCGCAGTCCCGGGTGTTTGGCAGCAAATCAAAGCTGTTGTGCTGATACTAGAGAGGAGATCAGGAGCAGAGACGTTGAGGCCAGGTTTATTGAAAGGGACAGTGACCCGCCTGGGCAGGGCAAAGCTGGAAACTGTGCCTGGGGGCAGGTAGAGACCACATGTATATGAGGACATAGGAAATTGGCAAATTGTTTGCCCAAATTTCTTTGGTAAGTTATGATCATTTGGCATGAATTTCTTCTAGTTAGTGTCTAACTAGGTCCTTTGTGTTCTTTGCCTTAGGAGGAGAGGAAGAGGAGAAGGGTGAAGGGTCTGTGTGGGGTGACATTAGGCCCCCAACACAAACATGCTGACTTCTTCCCTATCTTCCAGTATGAAGTGCCCATAAAGGCTTTTCTTGAGTCATCCTTTGCCTTAATCCATTTTATGATCCTCTAACAGAATACCTGAGGTTGGATAATTGATAAGAAAAGAGGTTTATTTATCTCATTGTTCTGTATGCTGTAACATTCATGGAGTGGCACTGGCTTTTGGTGAGGGCTTTTGACCTAGGGCCACTGAGCCACAGCCCTTGTCCCAGTGTGTTAGACTGTTGCTGAGGCTGAAGCAGTAAGAGCCTTCGGGTAAAATTCAACCTGGACCTTTATAAGAAAAAGGGTGAATTATTTGCTTGTGGCTGTGGGCTTGTTTTTGATCCTGACAGTTTATAAATATAAATCTACAATTGAGAGCCTGACATATCTCTTGCTCGTTGTATGAAATTGAACAGGGAGGAAGGTCGGCATAAGAAAAGTAGAGTGTTGGAGATTCCCCACTTAAAAATCTTTTATTTCTAGCTTTTTATCTCTGTGGGAAGGGAATATACTGTGTGAATGCATTCCTGGAATTTGTTTCCAGATGGTTATACACATTGAGGAAAACATGTAGGAAATCAGAGATTCTTTTTAGAACCATGAGCTGTGGGGCAGTGCCTGTGGCTCAAAGGAGAAGGGTGGCGGCCTCATATGCCAGCCCTGGCCAAAAACTGCAAAAAAAAAAAAAAAAAAAAAAAAAGAAACATGAAATATTAAAAAAATAAATGTGAGCCAAGTAAGGAAAAATGAATTTAACAAAGACACATATTAATA
>CAUYQV010196459.1:0-44575 GCA_963574575.1 Galagoides demidoff | reverse complement strand
TGTAATTCTCCATATCAATAGAAACAAAAACCATAGAGATCATATGATCCTATCAATAGATGCAGAAAAAATTTTTGACAAAATTTAGCATTTTTTTCTAAAAAGAAAACTTAAGAAAATAGGTATAATTGGCACATTTCTTAAACTGATGTAAGCCATCTCTCACAAACAGACAGGGACATCATACTGAATGGAGTAAAACACAAAGTTTTGCCACTTAGAACTGGAACCCAACAAGGATGTCCACTATTACCACTATTATTCAACATTTTGCAGGAAGTTCTAGCCAGTGCAATCAGACAAGAGAAGGATATAAAGGGCATCCAAATGGGAGGAGAGGTCGAAATCTTTCTCTTTGCTGATGATATAATCTTATATTTAGAAAAGCAAGAGACTCAACTATAAAACTCCTTGAAGTGATCAGGAAATATATAATATTGCAAGGTATAAAATCAATGTCCACAACTCTGTAGCCTTTGTATACACCAATGACAGCCAAGTTGAGAAGCAAATAATGCACCAAATTCCTTTAACAGTAGCTTCAAAGGTAATGTAGCACTTAGGGATATACCTAGCAAAAGAGGTGAAGGAACTTTACAAAGATATTATGAGACCCTAAGAAAAGAAATTGCAGAAGACATTAACAAATGGAAGAACATACCATAATTGCAGCTGAAAAGAATCAACATTTTCAAAAATTCTCTACCCAAAGCAGTCTACAGGTTCAATGTAATCCCCATTAAAATACCAACATTATATTTTGAAGAACAGGAAGAAAAGTAGCACTTCATTTTGTATAAAACCCCCCAAAAACCCTATATAGCCAAGGTTATTCTTAGTAGTAATAAAAAAAAAGTTTCAGGCATCACCTTACCAGACTTCAGACTATATTACAAGTACACTGTAAACAAACAGTATGGTATTGGCACAAATATAGAGACATAGACATATGTACAGAATAGAAAACCAAGAAATGAATACAATCTCTATATGCCATCTGATCTTTGAGAAACCAAACAAAAGCATACAGTGTGGAAAAGAATACCTATTCAACAAATGGTCTTGGGAAAACTGGATAATCACATGCAAAAGACTAAAACTGGAACCACACCTTTCACTGCTCACAAAATTGATTCACACTGAATAAAAATTTAAATATAAGGCATGAAATAATAAATATCTTAGAAGAAAATGTGGGAAAAACTCTCAGTAATGTTGGACTGAGGAAATATTTTATTATGAATATTTCAGTAGCCATCTCAATAACAACAAAAATTGAGAAATGGGACTTAGTTAAGCTGAAAATATTCTGTGCAGCTAAGGCACAACAAGTAAAACAAAAACACAACCTTCAGAACAGGTAAAGATATTTTTAGGGTATGAATCTGACAAAGGATTGATTACTAGAATCTACAGAGAGCTCAAATTAATCAGCATAAAAGAGCAAACAATCCCATCTACCACTAGGCAAGAGATATGAACAGAACCTTTACTTTCTTTTTTTTTTTTTTTTTGAGACAGAGCCTCAGGCTGTCCCCCTGGGTAGAGTGCCATGGCATCACATCTCACAGCAACCTCAAACTCCTGGGCTCAAGCAAGTCTCCTGCCTTAGCCTCCCAAGCAGCTGGGACCACAGGCACCCGCCACAATGCCCCGCTATTTTTTTTTTTTTGGTTGCAGCCGTCATTGTTGTTTGGTGGGCCTGGGCTGGATTCGAACCTGCCACCTTGGGTGTACGTGGCTGGTGCCCTAACCACTTGAGTTACAGGTGCCGAGCCAACAGAACCTTTTCTGATGAAGACAGATGAATGGCTAATGAACGTTTGAAAAAAATACTCATCATCCCTGATTTTCAGAGAAATGCAAATCAAAACAATTTTGAGATATCACCTAAGCCCAGTGAAAATAGCCCACATCACAGTGTCTCAAAGCTGCAGATTCTGACTTAGATGTGAAGAGAAGGGAACACTTTTCAAATTTTGGTGGGAATGCAAACTAGTATAGCCTTTTTGGAAGAAAGCATGTAGAATCCTCAAGGAACTCAAATTAGACTCTCATTTGATCCTGCAATTCCATTAATATGCATATACCCACAAGAAAAAAAAAATCTCATGTCAACATGAAGGCATTTGCACTACACTGTTTATTGCAGCTTAATTTATAATTGCCAAAATGTGGAAATAATCTTAATCCCCGCCAAATCAGGAATGGTTTCACAAGCTCTTGTATATGTATACCAGGAAATGCTATTCAGCCAACAGAAAAGATAGAGAAAAGAAAAACACCTTCATGTAGCACAATTCACAATTGCAAAGATGTGGAGTCAATTCATGTGCACTTTAATTCATGAGTGTATTCATAAAATGGGGTGTATATGTATGTGTGTGTATACCCATACATATATACACACTATGAAGTACTACTTAGCCATGAAAAAACTATGAATTCTTTTGGAACAATTCTATGATTCTTTTGGAACAATCTTGGTGGAACTTGATACCATTATCCTAAGTCAAATAACTCAAGAGTGGAAATATAAGCACCACATGTACTCACTATTAAATTGGAACTAATCGATGAGCACACACGTGTACAAAGGGAGGTAAAACTCAGTGGAAATAATCTGAGGGAAGGGTTGAACCATATTGAACTATATTTAGGTGATGGGCACATCTATACCTTGAGCATTATAGAATCAATCCATATAACCTAAAACATTTGTACCCCCTTAATATTTAGAAATAATAAAAAAGAAAGATATTTCATTAAAAATAATAAAAAGATCAATTCAAAGTGAAAATGTGAAAATTTCAAATGTTTTCATCTAGAAAATAACTTCAAAATATATAAAGCAAAATTTGACAGAAATTAGAAGTTATGGAATATTCAGTCAACAAGAGACCTCATAATCTGATGAGTCACTGTGCCCGGCCTTGTTTTTATTTCTTAAAATTGCATTGACTATTTGTTTTTTTTTTCCTTGTTCCATGTGAAAAAAAGCACCAGTTCTTCAAGTTTTCCAAAGTACATTGGTGCTTTGATGGAATTGCATTAAATCTGTAGATTGTCATGGGTACAAAGGACATTATGACAATGTTGATTCTTTGCAGCCATGATCATGTAGGGTCTTCCATTTGTTAATGGCTTCTGCTATATATTTTATATTTTTATTTTGTTATATTTATTTTTATCCAAGATTTCATATGAGGCTGCAAATATTTAGGTTATATTGCTTTTGCTGCTAAGGTAAAATACAAGTTGTAGTTCACACATGGGGGTGTGTGTGTGTACATAGGGTACATTGGGTGAGAACTTGCCCATCTTCTTCCCTCTTTCTCTTTCATCTTTCCCAGATCTCCCCTACTCCTTGCTAGACTATACTTGTGTTTTTTTTTATATGGAGACTAGCCTTTTATATACTGGTTTCATTTTAGTATTGTGTATGCTAGACACTTGTTTATCCATTTATGTGACACTTTACTAAGAATAATGTGTTTCTACTCTACCTGGGTAAATACAAAAGATTTAATGTCTCCATCTTTTTTATGCTTGAATAGTACTCTATGATATCCATATACCATAGTTTATTAATCCATTCATGGGTTGATGGACATTTGGGTTATTTCTATATCTTGGCAATTGTGAATTGAGCTGCAACAAATATTCTAGTATAAAGGTTCGTTCTTTTGTTAAAATATTTTTTTATTCTAGGTAGGTAGATACCTAGTAATGATATTTCAGGATAAAATGGAAAGTCTACTTTTAGTTATTTGAGAATTCTCCATACTTTTTATTCCATAGTGATTGTATTAATTTGCAATCTCAACACCAAAAGTGCTCCCATCTGTTGCTATCCATTCTGGACTGTTAAGCTTTGGGATTTTGTGATGTGGTCTATCCTGACTGGGGTTAGATGATACTAAGAGTGGTTTTTGTTTGCATTTTTCTGATGATTATAAATGATGAACATTTATTCATGTGCTTGTTGGCAATTCATATGTCTTCTTCAGAGAAATCTTTGTCCAAGTCTCTTCACCACTTGTAAATGAGATTGTTTGGTCTTTTCTTTTTCATCAATTTGATTTCTCTGTAAATTCTAGTTATTAGCCAATTGTCATATTCGTAGCATGCAAGTATCTTCTCCCATTCTGAAGTCTGTCTGTTTCCTTTTGTTGTGGTACCCTTAGCTGCGCAGAAAAATTTAGCTTGATCAAGTTCCATTTCTTTATTTTTGGTGTCACTGCAATTGCCAAGGGGGTCTACTTCATAAATTCTTTTTCCAGGTCCATTTGGTCAATAGTTTTTCTCACATTTTCTTCTAGGATTTTATTGTATCGTGTCTTAAAATTAAATATTTTATCCAGTGAAAGTCAATTTTTGTTAGAGAGGAGAGGTTCAGGTCCAATTTCAGACTGCGCTTTACACACTGTATTTTATTGCCATCCTTGGGAAAACTGGATATCCATATGCGGAAGAATGAAACTAGACCCTTATCTCTTACTGTACAAAAAAAACCTAATAAAATGGATTAAAGCATTAAATTTAAGACCTAAAACAACAACAACAAAAAACCATTGAGTTACTGCTTTAGGACATTTGACTGAACAAGAACCTCCTGAGTAATATCTCCAGAGCACAGACAACCAAAATAAAATTGGACGAATTTGGTCACATTTAGCTAAGATGTTTACGCGCAACAAAGGAAACAATAAAAAAAGGAAGAGAGAACCCACAGAATGGGAGAAAATATTTGCAAACTGCCCGTCCGCAAAAGGATTAACAACAAGAATATGTTATGTAGCTCAAACAACTCAACAGGAAACGGTTAAATGTGATTTAAAAATGGCAAAAGATCTGAATAGATATTTCTGAAAATAAGACATAAAATTAGCCAACATGTATATGAAAAATGATCAACATAATTATTCAGCAGATAAATGCAAATAAAAACTACAATGAAATACTATTTAAGCCCAGTTAAAATGGCTTTTTATCAAAAACTCAGGTAATAAAAAGTGCTGGTGAGAATGTGGAGAAAAGGACACCCTTGCACATTGTTGGTGGAAATGTCAATTAGTGCAACCATGATGGAAAATAGTATGGAGGTTCCTCAAAAAAATAAAAATAGAATTACAATATGACCTAGCATTTGAGAATTTAATATATAAAAAAGGTATTTGCATTCACTTCCATGTTCATAGCAGCACTATTCACAAGAGCCAAAATTCATCAATGGATAAAGAAATTGTGGTACATATACACAATGGAATTCTATATAGCCACAAAAATGAATAAAATCCCACCATTTGCAATAACATGGATGGAACCCAAGGATATTTTGTTAAGTGAAATAAGCCAAGCACAGAAAGACAAGTACCACATGTTCTCATTCATATGTGTGACTTAAATAATAAAACAATTGATCTCATGAAATTGGGGAGTAGAATGATGGTTACCAGAGGCTAAGAAGGGTATTGGAAATGGCAGGATGAAATAGGGGTGGTTAATGGGCACAAAATGTAGTTGGATATTTAGATAGAATGAAAAATATTTAACAGCACAACAATTACTCTGTTTTGACTAATATTTCTTTTATTCCTATATTAAAGCATCATGTGTACCCTCTAAATATATACAACTAGTGTGTACCCATCATAATGAAACATTAAAAAAAATTAAAACCTGTAATCAAATAAATTAGAATAGAGAACTAAACTTATTTTTAAAATGGGAAAATATTTGAACACACAACTCACAGAAATGTGATATTTCAATTGCAATTAGTTGCTAAACTGTATTAGTCATCAAAAGAATTAAACCCTATACTTGGTAACATTATACAACCCACAGAATGGTTAATGATATTGATTATAAATACTCTTAGTCATCTTACATGGTGGATACTGACAATTTATCTGTTGAATATATACTTATTAATGGAATTTATTACTCAAAAGTGATCTTATATTTACTTTTTTAAAATTAAATCATAGCTGTGTACATTAATGCAGTCATGGGGTACAGTGTGCTGGTTTTATATACAATTTATTTACTTTAATATAAACTACCAAAATATTTTCCAAAGTGTTTGAGTCAATTTACCTTCTCACAACAAATTCATAAGGGTTCCAGCAGCTCTTATCATTGTCTTTGTCAAAATTATTTCTAATAAATAAATAGTAGATAAATTATGGTATGCTTACAAAATGGAGTGCCATAAATCAAGGAAAATGGACAAACTGCAATTACTCAAAAAATATGGTTGAATTTTATATAAATATATTATATAAAAGAATCCATGCATAAATGATTATAAACTGTATTATTTTCTTTGTGTAATGATTTAAAAAAATTTTTTGCAGTGTTAGAAGTCAGTTAATTGCTACCTTGATGGTGGAAGGAGTGAGATGGGTAGTGACTGGAAGTTTAAATCTTTGTAGGTACAAAGAAGGAAGGGGAAGGTGAGAACATTACTGGCAAAAAAGTAAGCATGTGATCAGAGGTTTTGATGTCACAGAGATGAATCAGCACAGACTTTGGCTTTGTACCAAAGAAGATCTAAAACTTCACTTGGCCACTAGCAGGTTAACCGAAAGAAAGTTACTTAACTCTCTAGCATTGTTATAAACACAGAGATGACAATCCCTACTTTACGTCAAAGAATGAACATTAGAAAATATTTGTAAAAAGAACTTAGTTTCATGGCTGTGTATGTGAAGTTCTCAACAAATGGTAACATTTACTATTTTTCATAGCAGGAATTAACGTATCTCACAGAGCACAATAGTATTGCCTTGGCTAGAGTAAATGGCTGGTGTTATAGATTAAACAGGTATCTGGACAGATGAATTGATACTGAACTGCAAAGAGCAGAGACAAAACTTAATATTGTAGGCAATAGGAAGCCATCATAGATTCTCAAACAGGAAAACAACATAATTTATCATTGTCATTTATAGCAAGATTGTCCTGCCAATGAATACACAGAGGAGATTGCAGGGTGGGAAGTAGCTCCTGGAGTTTGAGTGGGAAAAAGAAACTAGCATAGCAATCAGAGTAAACATAAAAAATCCTAAGAACAGGATTATGGCAAGGGAAATAGTGCCAGAATAAGTATATGTTGGAAGAAAAATGAACATAATTCCTTGAAAAGTTAGATGGAAAGGAGGGAAGAGATTAAAACTTTCAAGATGACTCTGTTTTCTAGTTTGGTAGAGGTTGTATAATTTATTTTTAAAAAGTAAAAATAATAGATAATATTTGAAAAGGTGTTAATTTCATTTTTAGACATATACAATTTGAAGTTTTTAAGTCAAGAGATGGTTTTCTTTAAGCAGTCAACAGAAGAATTGTCATACATACCTCCTTTATGTATGTGTATGTATTTTTTTTTTCTATTTTGCCTTCTTCTACACTCTTGCTGTTATTTTCAATAGTTTTTCCTCCAGGATTCCTTGCTTAAGATTACTTGGAATATGAGGCTGTATAGGTTGGAAACTTTTTATGTTTTTAAATAATATCTGAGTAGCATAAGGAACTACTTAGAGAGGGAGTCCCAAATGCTACAATTTAAGTTTAGGCAGCCAGCTCTTACAGAGCAGAACACCCCCATTTGACAGCAATTTTGTCAAGGCTTGAAGAGACCTCTGCCACATATCTCAAATTCAACTTGAAAAAAATGATGTTGCTTCCAGTATCAGAATCAGACTTTACAGACAGATAATGTAATCATGAAAGTTTTCCCCATCAACCATTACCATAGTGAACTTCATTTAAGATTTCTGTCTAGGTAAGATGACAGACAAAGAAACATCTTTGCCAGGTATGCATGGTGAGATTGGGGAGAAAAGATTCTAGGCACCTCTGGCTTATGGGATGTGCCCAGAAACATCCCTCTAAAGGCACAGGGAGGTAGCATGAGACTGCATAACCCCGAAAGGACAAAAGTAGTGAAGTGGCACAAGGGCAAATACATGTGTGCTGACAGAGGCTGGCCAGTGTGGTGGTGGCAGTGACAGTTGAAAGACAGAAAAGACCTACTCTGTTTGTTTTTTTTTTTTTTTAAGCTGGACAATTGGTTACATTACCTTGGAAGAGCTTGTCCAAGGGAGAAAGTGATTTTGAACAGAACATGGGAGCTGGGACTGAGCCACTGGATGGTGTGAAGCATTATTGTTTGCCTACGGGCCAGATGTAGCAACTGTGGGAAAGCTGCATTGCAGGATCAACCCTCAGTGTCCTACAGGGAATCTGGTAGTAGCGTGCCTGATAAGCTGGGCAACAACTCATAGGGAGATTTAAGCAACACAGGCTTTCTTGTGAAAGCCATTACATGGCCAAAGGACAAGGTTTGAAAAGGTTGAGGCCTATCTATTAAGCAGGATGAGGAGAGCTTCGCGCTTGCACCCCTTCAGTCATTGGGGACAAAGATGTCAAGAAGATGTCAAAAGTAGTGAAGTGGCATAAGGGCAAATACTCGGTAGCTAAGTGGTTAGGGTGCTGGCCACATACACTGAGGCTGGAGCGTTCAAACCTAGCCTGGGCCTGCTAAACAATAATAACTGCAACAAAAAAATATCCAGGCATTGTGGTGGGCACCTGTAGTCCCATCTACTTGGAAGACTGAGGCAAGCGTATCACTTAAGCCCAAGAGTTTGAGGTTGCTGTGAGCTGTGATGCCACAGTATTCTACGAAGGACAACATAGTAAGACTCTGTTCCAAAAAAAAATTTTTTTTACTGTGCTCTTGGATGGGCAGATGCTTTTTAGTTTGATCATATCCCAGTTATATAATTTTGGTGCTGCTTCAGTTGCCCGGGGGGGTCTTCCTCATAAGAAATTCTCCCAGGCCAATTTGTTCAAGCATTTTCCCTGCACTATCTTCTAATATTTTTATAGTTTCATGTCTTAAATTTAAATCTTTTATCCAGGGCAGCACCTGTGGCTCAGTGGTTAGGGCACTGGCCCCATATACCGAGAGTGGTGGGTTCAAACCCAGCCCCAGCCAAACTGCAACAAAAAAATAGCTGGGCATTGTGGTGGGTGCCTGTAGTCCCAGGTACTCAGGAGGCTGAGGCATGAGAATTTCTGAAGTCCAAGAGTTGGAGGTTGCTGTGAGCTGTGTTATGCCACAGCACTCTACCGGGGCTGATAAAGTGAGACTCTGTCTCTACAAAATAATAATAATAATAATAATAAATCTTTTATTCAGTGAGAATCCATCTTTTTTAATGGTGAGATATGGGGGTACAGTTTCATTCCTCTACAGGTTGCTAGCCAGTTCACCAAGCACTATTTGTTAAATAGGGAATCTTTCCCCCATTGAATGTTTTTGAAAGGTTTTTCAAAGTTCAAATGACTATAAGTGTCTGGGTTCATCTCTTGGTTCTTTATTCTATTTCATACATCTACCTCTCTATTTTTGTGCCAGTACCAAGTTGTTTTGATCAATATAGATTTATAGTATAGCCTGAAGTCTGGTAACATGATACCTCCTGATCTGTTTTTATTTCTGAGTAGTGTATTTGCTATTTGAGGTGTTTTTCTGACACCCTAAAGTATGATGATGGTGCCTCAATAGGTATTGCATTAAATCTGTAGATTGCTTTCATTAATATCGAAATTTCAACAGTGTTGATTCTTGCCAACCATGAGTATGGTATGTTCTTACATTTGTTAATGTCTTCAGCTATTTCTTAACTCAGAGTTTCATAATTCTCTTAGAATTATGAAATCTTTAATGTCCTTTGTTAGATTAATTCCCAGATATTTCATCTTCTTTGGCTTTACTATAAAAGGAATAGAGTCCATGATTATATTTTCAGTTTGACTATTGTTGGCATATTTAAAAGCTACTGATTTGTAAGTATTGATCTAAAAGACAGCCTTCAGAATGGGAAAGATATTTGCAGGTTATGCTTCCTACAAAGGTCTGATAACTAGAATCCACAGAGAGCTCAAACTAATCATTAAGAAAAAAAAGAAATAACCCCATTTCTATGTAGGCAAAAGACTTGAATAGAAACTTCTCTGAAAAAGACAAGTGTATGGCTTATAAGCACATGAAAAAATGCTCATCACGTTTAATCATCAGAGAAATACAAATCAAAACCACTTTGAGATATTATCTAAGTTTAGTAAGATTAGCCCACATACCAAAATCCCCAAACTACAGATGTTGGTGTGGATGTGGAGAGAAGGGAAAGCTTCTGCACAGCTGGTGGGAACGCAAGCTAATACAGCCTTTTTGGAAATACATTTGGAGAATACTCAAGGAACTAAAAGTGGACCTACAATTTGATCCTACAATCCCATTGCAAGATATTTACCCAGATGATCAAATATCATTTTACAACAAAGACATTTGCACCAGTGTTTATTGCAGTTTAATTCATGATAGCCAAGTCATGGAAGCAACCCAAGTGCCCATTGACTCATGAATGGATTAACAAATTGTGGTATGTGTACACCATGGAGTACTATGAAGCCATAAAAAGATGGAGACTTTACATCTATTATGTCTGCCTGGATGGAGCTGGAACATATTCTTCTTAGTAAGCATACTAAGAATTGAAAAAAAAAGTATCCAATGCATTCAATAGTACTATGAAATCAGTATATAATCACCTACACATTCTCTTCCATTTAGTGCTACCACAAAAGGACACTTTAACATCTTATGTCATAGGCACAATAACTTAAAGAGGAGGAGGAAATGAAAAGAAAAAGTAAGTCTAGGCAAAAGACAAAAGCAACAAACAAACAAACAAACAAACATCTATGAGGAAAAAACAGCAAAAAAATCCTGGCAATGTGAAAAACCAGAACAACACAATTCCCCACCAAGGCATTAGGAGGTAGCTACTGCAGACTATTCTACCTTTATAGAAATGTTATAAATTACAGAAAGGTAATTTAAAATATGAATGGTTAAAAAAATGAAGGACACTTCTGAGAACATGGGAATGATAAGAAGTAAATAAAAAAGTAGAATCCAATGAAAGACGCATAATATTAAGAATATGGAAAAGATATAGGAGAGCTTAAGGAATTGAGGTAGTCAGTCAGGGAATTTAAAGATGCATTACAAAGTATCAATAACAGTTTAGACCATACAGAAGTAACAATATCAGAGGTGGAACATAAAGCTCTTGAGCTAACATAGGCAGGTAAAGAGACAGAAAAAAAGACAGAGAAAAAAGAGTGTTCATTGAGAGAATTATGGTACCTCCTGAAGCATTCAAAGATATGAATTATAGGTATCACAGAAGAGGAAGAAGAATGCCCCAGAGAAAAGGAAGCCCTACTACAGAACATCATAAATAAAAATTTACCATATATCACCAAAGATTCTGGCACGCTCCTTTCAAAAGGGTATAGAAATTCAGGTTATCTCAATTCAAACAGAGCTTCTCTAAGACACATTCTCATGAATGTATCCAAAGTCAACACAAGAGAGAACATTCAGCAAGCAGCTAAGAATTTATTGCCAATTGACCTACAGGAGCAAGTCCATCAGGGTGACAGTGGACTTCTCAAATGGAACATCTCAAGCCAGAAGAAAATGATCATCTACCTTTAACCTACTTAAACAAAACAATATGTACCCTGCAAAGCTAAGCTTTCAAATTGATGAAGAAATCAAATATTTTATTGATATGCAAACACTGAG
Organism: Galagoides demidoff; assembly: GCA_963574575.1. Taxonomy (NCBI): domain Eukaryota; kingdom Metazoa; phylum Chordata; class Mammalia; order Primates; family Galagidae; genus Galagoides; species Galagoides demidoff. The sequence continues at coordinate 32,904 of CAUYQV010196459.1, read as the reverse complement.
CAATTTTTCCATAATAAGACCACCTCTACAGGAAATACTTAGACCTATTCCACATAGTGACCATCACAGTGGACCACCAGCAAACTAAACATCCAGCAAGCAATGGAAACAACCTAGCTTTCACAATGATGAAAAAGATAAAACTAAGCAATGGACTTTCACAAAATAAGATGAATATAACTCCACCACACTTATCAGTACTTTCAATAAATGTTAAATGACTTGAATTCCCAACTGAAGAGGCACAGGCTGGCAGATTAGATAAAAAAGCAGAAGCCATCCATATGCTGCCTGAAAGAAACACACTTAGCCTCGAAGGACAAAGTAAGATTCAGGATTAAGAGATGGAAAATAATGTTTCAGACAAATGGAAATAAGATGAAAGGAAGGGTCACAAACTTATTTTCCAGTACAAGTGTATTTAAAGCAACTAAATCAAAAAAGGCAAAGATAGACACTTCATATTGATCAAGGACACAATAAGACATTTTGATACTAAATATTTACTTACCCAAATAAATGCTCTCAGATTTATGAAACAAACATTAATGTGTCTGAGCAATATCATATCCAATAACACCATAATAGTAGGAGACTTTAATACTCCTCTTACAGATCTGGACAGATTCTCTAAAACAGTTGTTCTTGACTTTCCTACTGCTGCAACCCTTTAATACAGTTCCTCACGTTGTGGTGACCCTCAACCATAGAATTATTTTTGTTGCTACTTCATAACTGTGATTTTGCTACAGTTATGAATTGTAATGTAAATATCTGATATATAGGATATATTTTCATTGGTCGTGACCCACGGGTTGAGAACTGCTGCTCTAAAAGGAAACTAAATAAGGATACAAGGACTCAAATGTGGCCATTGAACAACTGTACTTAATAGACATATACAGAACACATAATCCCAAAGCTAAAAAATATACTTTTTTAAAAAAAATGTGTAATAAATTTGTCTTAGAAAATAGAAGTTACCTGGCTGTGAAAACTGTCATATTTTTATTCAAGATAATGTGGTGGTATCAAATCTGTTATGCCCAGAAGGTAGCAGATTGTTACTTATTATGCACTTTGAACTATTCTACTTTTTGAGATAAGCACCCCCCATTTTTTATTAAGTCTTATATACATAGATCATGAATACATTTATGCCTTTGTGGCATTCAATGTATTGATTATTTGTGCAAATTGGAGTGCTTACAATCCTACTAATTAACATAGCTTTCACCTCATTTACTTAATCAGAGTGTTAAGACATTTGTGTTCTATACTTGATAGATTTGACTTTACCCTTGCAATATGCTCCATAGGTGGTCCTACCATTAACCCTCCCTCTATCTATGAAATCAATTTATAATCACTTACACTATCATATGAAAGAAGAATCACAGCTATAGCCCAGTATGGGAAGGGAAGGAGGTGGTTCAATACTTTTTTTTTTATAGGCCCATAGCACATTCTACAAAATATATAATATCCTAACACACAAATTAAATATATAAAAAAAGAATATCTTCTCAGACCACAAGGCAATAAAGGTAGAACTTAATTGCAACAAAAATTTTCATCCCCACACAAAGACATGAAAACTGAACAACCTTATGCTGAATGACAATTAGATAAAGGAAGAGATAAAGGAAATCATTAACTTCCTTACACATAACAACAATGAAGACACAAGCTAACAAAACCCAAGGGACATTGCAAAAGTAAGTTTTATGAGGGAAATGCATCACATTAGATGTCTATCCCCAAAATACAGAAAGAGAACACATCAACAATCTGATGAATCCTCTTAAGGAAATAGAAAAAGAAGATCAATCCAACCCCAAACCAAGCAGAAGAAAAGAAATTAATCAAAATTAAATCAGAAACAGATGAAATTTAAAATAAAAGAATCATTCAGAGGATTCATCAAACAAAAAGCTGGTTCTTCAAAAACATAAATGAAATTGATAAACCATTTGCCAGATTAACTAGAAATAGAAAAATAAAAACTTTAATAGCCACAATCAGAAATGAAAGGGGAAAAATGACAACTGATACCATAGAGATACAAGAGATTATTTCTGACAACTAATAAAAACTCTATGTCCAGATTTCTGACTATATAGAGGAAGTGAAGCAATACCCAGAATCACACCATCTCCCTAGTCTTGAATGGGAAGAACTAGATCTCCTAAACATACAAATATCAAGCAATGAGATTGCAGAAACACTAAAAAAGCTTCCATCTAAAAAAAAAAAAAAAAGCCTGGGACCAAATGACTTCACATCAGAATACTAACATACCTTCAAAAATGAGCATGTACCTATACTGAAGAATCTATTCTAAAACACTGAGAAGGAATAAAACTTCCCCAACACATTCTATGAAGTAAACAACACCTTGATTTTCAAACCAGGAAAAGACCCAGCTAAAAATGAGGACAACAGACAAATTTCACTAATGAATATTGATGCAAAAATACTCAACAAAATCTTCACTAATAGATTACAGCTACACGTTAAAAAAAATTATACATAATGATCAAGTAGGCTTTACCCAAAGGATGTAAATCTGGTTTAATATATTCAAATCCAGAAATGTAATATACCATATCAATAGAAGCAAAAACAAAGACCATATGATCCTCTCAATAGATGCAGAAAAAGCATTTGACAAAATTATTTATCATTTTTTAACAAAAACACTTTAAAAAAAGGAATAGGGGACCCATTTTTTCAGCTTATTGAAGTGATCTATGACAAAACCTCAGTTAACATCATCCTGAATGGAGTAACACTGAATGATTTTTCACTTTGAATTGGAACCAGATAAGGATGTCCATTATTGCCACTATTATTCAACATTGTGCTGGAAGTTCTGTCCAACGCAATCATGAACAAGAAGGGTATAAAAGGCATCCAAATGGGGAAAGAGAACGTCAAACTCTCACTTTTTGCTGATGATATGATCTTATACTTGGGAAAACCCAGAGACTTAGCCACAAAAGTCATGGAAGTGATCAAGACATATAGTAATGTCTCAGGGTATAAAATCAATGTATACAAATTAGGAGCCTTTGCATATGCCAATATACAAGCAAAATTGAGAAGCAAATCAAGGACACAATTCCCTTCACAGTAGCTTCAAATAAAATGAAATACTTAGGAATATACATAACAAAAGAGATTAAGGATCTTTACAGAGAGAATTATGAAACCTTAAGAAAAGGAATGCAGAAGACATTAATAAAAGGAAGAGCATACCAAGATAGTGCCTGGGAATTATCAACATTGTTAAAATGTCTATTCTACCAACAGCAATCTACAGATTGAATACAATTCCCATTAAAATATCAACATAATATTTTGAAGAACCGTAAAAAATAGTACTTGGTTTTATAGATACGGGAAAAAACCCTCTGTAGCCTTGGCTATTCTTAGTAGTAAAAACAAAACTGGAGGCATCACCCTACCAGATTTCAGACTATATTACAAGTACACCATAAGCAATAAAGTATGGTATTGGAACAAAAATAGAGACATAGACACATGAAACAGAATAGAAAACCAAAAGATGAAACCAGTCTCTACTCTCCATCTGGTCTTTGAGAAACCAAACAAAAGCATACAGTGGGGAAAAGAATTCCTATTCAACAAATGGTGCTGGGAGAACTGGATAGCCACAAGTAAAAGACTGAATCTGGAGCTACATCTTTCACCCCTTACAGAAGTTGACTCACAATGGATAAAATATTTAAATCTAAGATATGAAATGATAAAAATCATAGAAGAAAGTCTGGGAAAAACTCTCAATAATGTTAGGCTGGGGAAAAATATTATGACTAAGACTTCAGTGGCCATTGCAACAACAAAAATTAAGAAATGTGACTTAATTAAGCTGAAAATCTTCGGCACAGCCAAGGACAAGTAAAGGAAAAGATAATCTTCATAATGAGAGAAGATATCTGCAGGGTATGAATCTGAAGAAGGGTTGATAACAAGAATCTACAGAGAACTCAAATTAATCCATAAAAAAAAGTAAACAATGCTGTCTACCACTAGGCAAGAGATAGGAATACAACTTTCTGTGATGAAGACAGACAAATGGCTAACAAAAATTTTAGAAAATTGTCATTATCCATGATTGTCAGAGAAATTCAAATCAAAACCATTTCGAGATATAATGGTTACCCCCACGAGAAAAGCCTACATCACAATGTCTGAAAGCTGCAAATGCTGACCTGGATGGGCTGAGAGGTGAACACTTTTACACTATTCATGAGATTGCAAACTAATACAACCTTTTTGGAAGGCAATATGGAGAATCCTCAAAGAACTCCAGTTAGATCACCCATTTGATCCTGCAATTCCATTACTAGGGATCTACCCAGAAGAAAAGAAAATCATTTTACCATAAGAACATTTACATCAGACTGTTTATCACAGCTCAGGGTAATAGGCAGAATGTGGAAATTTTCTAAATACCCACCAACTGAAAAATGGATTAACAAGCTATGGTGTATGATTCAGGCACCCTCAAACTACAGCCCATGGGCCACATGCAGCCCGCCTAGGACATTTATCTGGCCTCCTGGGCATTTTTGCCACCACTGCCTGTCCTGCTTAGCAGTGAACTCATCCCGGGGCCTGTAGTCCAGCCCTCCAATGGTCTGAGGGATAGTGAACTGGCAAACGTTTAAAAAGTTTGAGGACCCTGGATACCATGAAATACTATTTAGCCATTAAAAAGATGGAGTAGTTACATCTTTTGTATTAACCTGGATAAAATTGAAACACATTCTTCTTAATAAATTATCACAAGAATGGAGAAACAAGTATCCAATGTAGTCAGTTCTAATATGAAGGCAGTAGATGATCTAATACATGCCTTCATAAGAGAAAAACTCAAATCAATTCAAGGTAGGGAACAGGGGAATGAAAGAATGTGGAGAGGAGAGGAGGAAGGGGAATGGGTAGTTACAATGTATGGCATATGTCTTGAGTGTGGGACACAATTGTAAGAGGGACTGCACCTAAGAAATGCAATCAATGTAACCTAATTCTTCGTACATTCAATGAATCCCAAACAATAAAAAGCAAAAAAAGAAAAAAATAAGAGTTCTGTGGGGACTGAGTCCAAAAACTAGAGTGCAACAGTACGTGATGAGTTAAACAAACAGATTATATCAAATATCCTCTTAATGTGTAACAAAGAATTCTCAGTGAAAAAACTGTTTCTTGGTTTTCTTTACAGAGATCTATCATGTCTTTTGTTTGGCATATTCCAAGGCATTTCTTCTTCTTTGGTGCTACTGTAAAATAAATACAATCTTTGATTCTATTCTCAGCTTGAATGTTGTTGGAGTATATGAAGGTTATTGATTCCATGATATTGATTTTGTATCTCAAGATGCTTTTATATTCCTTGATCATTTCTAAGAGTTTTATACTTTAGTCCCTGGGGCTTCCCATTTATAACAGCATGCCATTCTCTAAGAGCGAGAAATTCACCTCCTCTGGCCCCATTTGAATACCCTTGATGTCCTTCTCTTCATGATTGCAATGGTTCTGACTTCCAACACTATATTGAATAGCAGTGGTGATAGTGGACATCCTTGTCTATTTGTTAATCTGAGTGGAAATGCTTTCAATTTTATTCAATTCAATATTATATTGGCTGTGTGTCTGTTGTAGATGGCCACTATCAGTTTAAGAAATGTACCACCTAAGCCTATTTTCTTTAATGTTCTTATCAAAAAAAGATGATGTATAATTTTTTTTTGAAACCTGGTCAGTATTTACTTTTGTATTTTTTTTTTTGGTATTTACTGAATGGCTCCTTTTTTTAACAATTTATTTTTGAATAAGCATTATGTATCAACTGGCCCTCATGCCTCTTTTTTTTTTGGCCAGGGTTGGGTTTTAACCCACCACCTCAGGCATATGGGGCTGGCGCCCTACCCCTTTGAGCCACAGGCGCCGCCCCTGAATGGCTCTTAAGTATTTTTCTCTTTTCATCATAGACATCATTCTTTCTTAATTTTATTTTATTTATTTATTAATTTATTTCTTCACTTTTTTATTAAATTATAGCTGTGTACACTAATGCATTTATGGGGTACAATGTGCTGATTTGATATAGAATGTGGAAAGCTTACATCAGACATCTTAACATAACCATCACCTCACTTACTTATTTGTTGTTGTCAGACATTTATACTTTACTCTTAAGAGTTTAGAAATGGGCTCGGCGCCTGTGGTTCAAGTGGCTAAGGCACCAGCCACATACACCTAAGGTGGCGGGTTCAAATCCATCCCAGGCCCACCAAAACAACAATGACGGTTACAACCAAAAAATAGCTGGGCGTAGTGGTGGGTGCCTGTGGTCCTAGCTACCTGGGAGTCTGAGGCAGGAGACTTGCTTGAGCCCAGGAGTTGGAGGTTGTTGTGAGCTGTGATGCCACAGCACTCTACCCAGGGGGATAGCTTGAGGCTCTGTCTAAAAAAAAAAAAAAGTGTTGTGAAATGTACCATTGTATTATGTACATTAGGTGAATTTTTAATTAAAATTATAACCATTTACATTTATGGGGTACAATGTGATGATTTGATATACAATGTGGAATACTTAAGACAAACTGAATAACACAGCCATCAACTCACTTACCTATGTTTTGTGGTAAGACATTTGAAATTTACTCTTAGTTATTTTAGAATATGTGCATACATTATGCACATTAGGTGAGATCCCACCAAATGCCCTCCCTCCTTCCACCAATCGCTCTCCCCCTTCCCATCCCCTCTCCATTATTTCTACTACCCCTCGCTAAACTATATTTGTTTTTTATCATTTGTATGAGTGTATAAGTTTTTATGTATTGGTTTCCTTTTTTAAAAAAATTAAATCCTAGCAGTGTACATTAATACTAACACGGAGTACAGTGTAATGTTTCTGTATACAATTTGAAATACTTTCATCCAACCGATTAACATAGCCTTCATGTCTTTTTCTTAGTTATTGTGTTAAGACATTTATAGTCTACACATAGAGAGGTTCACATGTACCCTTATAGGATGAATCATAGGTGTGATCCCACCAATTACCCTTCCTCCACCCACCCTCCTCCCTCCCCTCCCCTCCTTATCTCCTCTCCCCATATTCTTGGGCTAAAATTGGGTTATAGCTGTCCTATAAAATCTATAAATTAGTTTCATAGTAGGACTGAGTACATTGGATACTTTTTCTTCCATTCTTTGGATACTTTGCTAAGAAGAATATTTTCCAGTTCCATCCATGTAAACATGAAGGAATTAAAATCTCCATCTTTCTTAATGGCTGCATAGTATTCCATGGTGTACATATACCACAATTTATTGATTCATTCATGGATCAATGGGCTCTTGGGCTTCTTCCATGACCTAGCAATTATGAATTGGGCTGCAATGAACATTCTGATACAAATATCTTTATTGTAGTGTGATTTTTGGTCTTCTGGATATATACCTAGTAGAGGAATTATAGGATCAAATGGCAGGTCTAGTTTTAGTTTTCTAAGTGTTCTCCAGATGTCTTTCCAAAAGGAACATATTAGTTTGCAATCCCACCAGCAGTGTAGAAGTATTCCCCTTTCTCCACAACCATGCCAGCATCTGTGATTTTGGGATTTTGTGATATAGGCCAATCTTACTAGTGTTAGATGATATCTCAAAGTAGTTTTGATTTGCATTTCTCTGATGATTAATGATGGTGAGCATTTTTTCATATATTTGTAGGCCATGCTCCTGTCTTCTTCAGAAAAGTTTCTCTTTAAGTCCCTTGCCCACCCTGAGAGGGGATCACTTGTTCTCTTCTTGCTAATATGTTTGAATTCTCTGTGGATTCTGGTTATTAAACCTTTGTCAGAGACATAACCAGAAAATATCTTCTCCCATTCTGAGGGCTGTCTACTTGCTTTACTTACTGTGCTTTTGGCTGTGCAGAAGCTTTTTAATTTGATGAGGTCCAAGTAGTATATTTTTTATGTTGCTTCAATTGCCAAGGAGGGGTTCTCTTCGTAAAATTTTCCCCCTGGGCCAATTTCTTCAAGTGTTTTCCCTACACTTTCTTCTAGTATTTTTATAGTTTCGTGTCTTAAGTTTAAATCTTTAATCCAGTGAGAGTCTATCTTAGTTAATGGTGAAAGGTGTGGGTCCAGTTTCAGTCTTCTGCAGGTCACCAACCAGTTTTCCCAGCACCATTTGATAAATAGGGAATCTTTTCCCTACTCAATGTTTATAATTGGCTTGTCAAAGATCATATAATGGTAAGTAGCTGGGTTCATCTCTTAGTTCCCTATTCTGTTCCATATATCTACCTCTCTGTTTTTGTGCCAATACCATGCTGTTTTGATCACTATGGATTTATAGCATAGTCTAATGTCTGGTACCATGATTCCTCCTGCTTTGTACATCATCATTGTAGGAGAAACTGGATGAATTCCTGGAATTAATCAGCCATAGTGTTTCAAGGGAAACCTTATGACAAATTTAGCTATTCCTTTATTTGAGGCAAGGATGGGATGGGGGAGAGAGAGACAGAGAGAAAGAGAGATAGAGATATTCCAATTGTTTCATGAAACAATATACTTTTGTTATCATTTTTATTCCTTTTTTGGTAATTTTTATTGTTTGGGATTCATTTGGGTTATAAATAGTTAGGTCACATTGATTTTATTTGTTAGGTAATGTCCCTCGTGTGATTGTGTGTCACCCCAAGAGGTGTGCCACACATCATTAGCCCCATCCCCCTCCTTCCTCCCATCTACCCAATCCCTCATTTCCCTACCTCCCACCTTGTATTAGATCATCTGCTGCCCTCATATTAGTCTTGAGTACATTGGATTCCTGCTTCTCTATTCTTGTGATGCTTTACTAAGAAAAATGTGTTCCAACTCAATCCTAGTTAATATGTGTATGTGTGTTATTATGAAATTTTAAGGTACACAAAAATCAAGAACATTAAATCTATTCAAATAGAAACAAATGAAGCTATCCCAGCAACATCAATAAGCTAATCAAGTTTAAACTTACACAGGTGAATCCGAAAGGACAGTCATCTGTGTGTCTTGGAAGTGAAATAATGAACCATAACACAGTCTGTCTCAATTTTTTTGAGTAACCCATGTCTAGTATAGGGTGTATACATTTTCAGGTACCATTTTGGATTTTGGCTAGTCAGACATGCTTACCTCCCAGCAAGAATTTGTAGATATAGTCTTTAAAATCAGTTTGGGAGGATATATATATATTTTCTCTTTCCTCTTCATGAGATTCTTCACTCTATTCGTGTATTGGAAACAATTCTTATGCTCTCTAATCCAATTTCTTTTTTTTTAAATTTTGGAATATTACAAGGGTACATATTTTTTGTGTTGTTTTAATGCAGTTTGAGTCAAAGTCATGAGTTTCTCCAACACCCACATAGTGTGCATAATACCTGGTAGGTGTGAATTTACTCCTCTCCTCCTTTCTTATCACAATTTATTTTACTTAGTCCATCACCACCACTAAAGACTATTTATTCCTTCTATATACTCTAAAATAATGTTTCTCCTTGAGGCTCAAAGCTTTTAATCACATTACTTTAAATTATTATTATCTTAGTATAAATAACTCATTTTGACAACAGATAGTAAGTAATATTATTGAAGTAATGAAAACTAAGATATTTATATGCCTGCATGCAACAATTTTGTAGTATCTATGTATTTTGCTTGGATAAGTATGTGTCTGTATGCAAACCATCCTTCTTTGTCAAATGAAATTGCTAACCCGATATAGTAGAACCACTTTAATTTGGCCACCTAAGGGTCTGTAACAAACTGGTAAACATATAGATGTGGTCAATATGAGGAATTAAGCCTACTGTATTGATAAGTACATGTGATGTACATCCAATTGATGAAAATTAGGTCAACACAAGGAGGTGGTCAATGTAGGGTAATGGAGGTTTTACTTAACCTGATTAACTTTAAATCACAATTCCTAAGAAAATAATTGAACTAATAAATAAAAATAATACCACATTCTACAGATGTTTTACCTCTTCTCTGCATATACTTTTGTTTCCTTTATTTACTTTCATTATTGCAACTCAGGGAAATACTTCCTCAAATATATTGCAAAACCTTTGCCTGTAAATTGTTTGCAATATAGCTATGGTCTAGTTCTTTCAGATGACTATATAAGTAGTAAAATTTTTCCACAGAAAATTAAAGCTACTTCTTATTTTGCAGCTTTGAGTAATGCAGGTCAAAAGACAGGTCAATAAAGGAGAAGCAGAAACTGAGATTTCTGAGCCCCCTAAACTGTTTCCTAAATAATTTATTTAGCTAAAGTCATGTGGTGACCCTTTGGCTGAAAAATATAGATCACATGACCCACTATATAATCTTGCAATTTTGGATTAAATGTAGAAAATTCTGACTAATTTAGCAGACAATGGCAAAAAAAACCCTGACTTTTCTAGAGGAAAAGGTAGTAATATGTTTTCTGGGAAGAACTAAAGAATACTAATACTAAAAATGTGCATTCAAATTTTCTTTAAAAACTATATTATTCAATCAGTAAACTCATGTTATTCTATGATCTCAGTTGTATTTACTTTGTATCCAGCATCAAGACCTTTGAATAGAGTAGTCCTACAGTAACAAGAATCTGTTCCAGGCTTTAAGTGATACTGGGTGCATGTGAGAGAAAGATACTGGAAATTAACAGGGTTATACCTAGTCTTTCAACCAAACTACAGGTATGGTATTCAATAAACCTGCCAAATGTTTCATTCAAAGTGTAGTTATGAGCAGAAAAATGACTCTATAAAAATGATGTCCTGGGGCTCCATACTTATTCTCTTTCAATGATTTCCAGATCAAATTTGTTCAGTTTACAAATTAAAAGAAAAATATTTTTCTTTTCTCTCAACCCAGGAAATTCACATTAGGATAAAAACAAAGATGTATTCACTCAACTTCTGACATTATTACTTACAATGACATTTTGGTAATCCACATTTCAGACCAAATCCTGCTGAAGCATAAGCCAAAATCTGTGTGAATTTTACTAACTTCCCCCATCACTTCTGGTATATTGTTGCCTTATATCAATCATTATTGAATTCCCTATGCTGTCCCTTTACCACACGTTAAGAAAACCTTATAATTTAAAGAGCCCAAATTCTCCAATTGTATACTATAGATTATATGTTTCATAATTCCTAACGCATAGTGGAATTGTCGTTCAAATGAAATTCTAATGCCTCACTAAATTTCTTGGTCACTCTTATGCTGTATGTTACAGATTGCAGTAATAGCTACCAAAGATTTTATTTAATAGTATTATCTCTGTGTATCTGATCGAAGGTTTTAAAAAGGCCTACCAGAAATAAGCTAGACCAGAATGATTAATTGCATTGGATAACATAATGTTGACTATAAAACAGAGGGCAAAGAGATTATACTGGTTAGTGAAATTTGGTGAGTAAAAGAGAAAATAGTACATGTGATTCAACTCATTGTTCATCTTAGAAGTATTGGAATATTTTCACAAATGCATAAATATTGGCAATAAATCTCTTTCCATATACTGTGATACTTGTTCCACATGAAATCTGAAAACACTGGTTCAGTCATTTCATACAAAAAACCTACTAACAACTTTGGAAGAAAACTAATAGTAAAATGAGGAACTATGCAGTATAGTCACTTAATAAAGTTAATGCATTAATTTTCTTTGTGTAAAAATTTACCACAAATTTAGAATCTTTAAATACCTCTCAATTATGAGCTCTGAATTCTGTAGAAGTCTGATAACTTGTTCTTTGCACAGAGTATGACAAGACTGGCTGAAATCAGGGTAGTGGTTGGAAAGAGTTCTTATATTGAGGCTCTGGTGAAAAATTTCTTTCTAAATTCAAATTTTTGTTCACAGAACTCAGTTTCTTACAGTGAAGTCAATTTCTAAGACGAAAGTCCCCATTTCCTTACCAGCTGTCAGGAGAGTGCCACTTCTAGCTATCAAAGGTCACTTACCTTCTTTGCAGTATGTCCCCCTCTATACTCAGGTTTGCAATGATGTGTTACATCCTTCTTTGGTTTCAAAACTCTGACATTCTCTTTTACAACTAGGCATAGAAAACTTTTCTTTTCATAGAGTTTATGTGATAATTTCAGGCCCATCCAGATAATTTCCTTATCTTATAGGAAGGTCAATTATGTCATATAACCTAATCCTTAATATGCACAGTCCCAGGCACTATGCAGGAGGTGTATATGGCCATATATAGTGTCAAATCATGGATGACTTCCTAGAATTCTATGTACCTACTTAAAAAAGTTGAATTCATACTTAATTCATTTAATAAATGGTTTTTAAGCACTCACTGTGTGCCAAGCCCTGTTTTATTTGAAGAGTTATTACTTTTGACAAGAGAATAGGGTTTAATATGTGTTGTAATTCTGTAACAATATATTAGAGTGATTTAGAACACAATTTGAGAATGAAGCAGACTGGAGTTGAAACCCACTTATACTCCTTACTAGCTGAAAAGTATTGCATAACTAAATTAATTTCCCTGAGCTTCAGCATCTTTGTCCAAAAAATGATAGTAATATTGGTTTTTATTTCACAATGTTGTCATGAGAATTATGTGCGATGTCTGGAAAAGGTTTAGCATAATCCTACCATACATAATCACTCAATGAATTAGAGTAGAAAGTGTTTTATACATTTAAAACACTATATCCTATATTATCCTGTAGGATAATATGGCCTTCAGTCTTTATATTTTTCCTCTTATTTGAAAGATACAGTGATATATACTTTATATTCTGCAAGTTTTCTCTTGCTATATAATTCCTCTGGAAGATATGTTAATAACTATGTCTATGGCAACACTTTTGGGCAGCAGTTACTGTAATACACATCAAGTTTACCATTAACTGAGACCAATAATACTGACCTTTATTTAAAGGGAATGGCATCTTTATGGTGCTTGGATGATCTTACTTGAGCTTTTCTTCAACTAAATGATCTCTAATCTATCATTCTTCCTCTTAATATAATAGAAATCAGAAAACATACACATATGTACATGCTCATTCTCTTCATCATAATAGTACATCAAAATCAAAGGAGTAGTAATGAGAATCAAACCACAATACTGAAAAACTCAATGTCTTTTAATTCAGTTGTTAATTAGAAAAATAATTTTAAAAGTTTTACCAACGGCTGATTTCTACTGCTGAGCAGAAACTCTATGGGAGAACAAATTTACAAAAAGATATATCCAACCAAGTTCAGATTTGGCAAAGTACAGGAAACTGTACAAAAGGCATGGCTAGAAGAATCTGTGCAGTTTTTATTAATGGAACACTAGCCTAAATTCAAGGTCTTACTTGCACTTGCTTATCATTCTTTGATCTATCAAAGAGGATGCTCACTTAAAAAGAACTTAAATATATATACACACACATATACTAGTGTGAGGTATTTAAAGTTGAAATATTTTATTGATGATAGCAAATCCTTAGCCCTATATCTTCAAGATATAGCCCACCTTGGGGGTCTCAACTTGTCACTGAAGCACATAGACAGTTAATTCAATATCTTGGTCATAAAATTAAATATTTGGTGAAAAACAATATTTAGATGTTTCTTTAGGTACTTTTTAGAAAGTAAATGGGTCAAAGGAGAATCTACCCATTGAGTTTGCAATCTAATTAAGCACCTAATTTTGAAAATTGAGCCCTTGATGTTATTTTACTAACCATATGGCTGATTGGAAGATAGAGTTGTGAGGAGTTGGGTATGAGAACTGCCAAACTCAACAGATGTTACTTGGTAAGTCACACTGATAGTATAAATTGAGTAGAAATCAGATAACAGATTTAAGAACTATGACTTAATACTTACCTCTGAGAGTGGTCAATGCCCCCAAAATATGTTCTTTTAATTAAATACAGATAATTATAAAACATCATAGATTTATGGACTTGCAGAATTGGATTAGAAAAAGAGAATTTTTTTAGTCACTAATACTTTAAATTAATAATTTCTAGTTCTTCTTCTAGAAAAATGGGAGAATTATAATACTCTGTCTTTTGGAATTAGATGTGTTCATGCACCTTGTTTTGATCATTAAAATATGAGAAAAAGTACCTGTGTCCTTTTCATATGAAAGCTTTAAGAATGTGTGTGCAATTTTTTGACTTATTTTCTTTCCTCTTCCACAATGACTGTCAATGCTCTAGATCACAGAATCTTCAATAGCCTGGGAAAGCAAGAAATAAACTTAGATATTTAAGCTGCTGAAACATTAAATTATTATTTTTTGTTTATTTGTTTGTTTTTGGCCAGGGCTGGGTTTGAATCTGCCACCTCTGTCATATGGGGCCGGCACCCTACTCCTTTGAGCCACAAGTGCCACCAGATTAAATTCTTTTTTTTTTCTACATAACTTCCTGACCTATTCTGACTATCACAGGGATAATGGAAAGCATTTATGAGTAAAAGAAGAAATAATAAGCTGCTAAGATGAAATCCTATTTTTACATAAGAGGAGGGTGTGAATACTGTTCATCTCTTTCCTTAACTGATGAAGTAAAATTGTAGCACATGTAACATACTTTGGATAAAACAAAAAGAACAAAAACAAACCTCTTCTTGATCTATATCCCAAAGTTGTCATATACCTTTGATTAGTGTTTTTAGTTTATACTTTATGCAATATTTGCAGCGGAAAGAGAGAAAGAGAGTTTCAAATAAAATTGAGAATAAAATATCAGGTGGCGCCTGTGGCTCAAATGAGTAGGGCACTGGCTCCATATGCTGGAGGTGGCTTGTTCAAACCCAACCCTGACCAAAAACTGCAAAAAAAGAATAAAATATATAGAAAATTAATTTAGAATACCTCTGGAGCATTATGTCAAGGTACAGAAGAAGTCGATCATAGGGCTTTTTGGTTGAGTCCTACAGCTATTGATTTTATTCTTCAGTTGTCATTATTCAGAGGACATAATAATCTCTGCCTTGAATAGTGACATCATGAGTAAAATATCTTGTTTTACAGTACTGACATCTTTTTATACATTAAATATAGTTGTAAAAAGTCTTAGAAAGTGAGTATGTATGTTAAATCATATTTGCTACTGACTTCTTTTATAATTGTAGGATTGTTTTCCTATTTGGAAAGTAAATATATTTGCCAAAAATAAAATGCAAACTACATTTTCAAAGCCTAATGCTCACTTTGAGAAGTATTACATTGGCCTATATTTATTTAATTATATCATGCATTATCTCATGTTAAGTTTGCCAAATGAAAAAAAAAACACTCTCTTTCTGTTTGTTTGGTTGTTTGTTCACTAGTTCTTCAGTTAACATGTACTGAGTGCCTTCAGTGTGCCATAGGAGGTGCAAACATAAGTACCATGGTTCCTATCCTAGGAATGATAGTTTTATGGTTGTTTGCAATTTATATTGAATATTTAAATTCACCATCGTTATTTTATATCATTGGAAATTCTCACTTAGTCTATTAGACTTAAATTTGAAATCAAGTCATTATACCAATGGTTCACATACTTAACAGAGCTTAATAGCCAAAAAAATTGTTATGAATATAATTTTCATATTGCATTGAAGAATGTTTAAGTGATTATTAACTGGCAGTAGCAATGTTAGTGAAATTTCTTAAGTCTTTGACAAGTGCAAGGCATAGTATCATTTAATTTTTATTTAATATTTTTTACTTAATATACAACAAATAAGTCTTTCTATAACCAAGTGACAACTAGGAATTATGTGAGCAGCAGCAAATAAATTTTAAAATAAAAGAACTTAACTGTGGAAAACTCAAAGAATTAAGTAACATATGTACATTGAATCAGATAAGAGGTTAAGTCAAAGGACATGTTCAGGGGAAGCAATAGTTTAATAACAGGTATTGTCATGTATATCCTAGAGTACAAAAACACAGATGAATTAAGAAAAATTATACTATCAAGCAAATAGCTATGGAGGTAAATTATATTCCTGGTACACTTTACATTCCTTCCCTTTTTTTTTTGCCCTAGAGCAGTGATTTTCAACCAGTGTACCACAATAAACTTGTGTGCTGTGAGAGGATCTTAGGTGAGCCATGAAAAATTTAAAGATCATTAATTAAATTATTTTTGAAAGAAGCTCAAAGCACAGTAAGTTTTTTTTTTTTTTTACTCTGTTTCTTTGATCAACATAATTTAAGTGTGTTACAGAAGTTTAAAGTTTAACTACAGGTTCAGGAGCGTCCTGGAATTACCTCACTCAAAATAACAAATATAAAAGATGGTGGATCTTTGGAACTAGAAAGACTAGAGACCACTTTGTTGCCAGGGAGCACTGTTTGATATGCCTCCTAGGAAATCTGGTGAGAGCTTCAGGACCCAAATCCCACAGGGACCCAATGCTGATGAAATGACCAGACTCTAATTGAGGGCAAATAATTCAGAAAGATAGGACCAGGTCCCCTCTGCAACTAGAGAGTGGCTTCTATCCCCCATCTTATACAGCAAAACCAGAAATGCATGTACTTCATCTCCTAACACTGCAGAACAAGCTAATGTCTAGGAAGTATATTGTTACACACACACGCACACACACAACACATCAACACACATATGTATTTTTATCATTTTTTGCTCCTATTTTCATTTTTTCCTTATTTTTCTTTTCTAATATTGCTGTTGTTTGTTTTGTTTTATTTGGTTGTATTTTTATTCTTTCATTTGTATTTTCTTCAATAACAAAAACTCCTCCATCTTTGTTAAAGTTTATCAGCCCCTTTTATTCTTGCTTTCTTTTGCATTTCTCTTTACTTTCATCTCTTCTGGCAGAGATTTTTAAACTTTTCTTGTCTTTCCCACATGAATTTCTCATATAGCAACTAAGATATCCTTTTCCCCTTCATCTCCTATAACTGTATACTTTACTTTCTGTCTCTCTCTTTTTATTATTTTTGCTCCTTTCTCTTAGGGTGAGGGTGGAGCAAAGCATTACTCTGGCTCAAGAAGATCATGAGCTCATGGTCTAGGGTGTCCTTCTAGCTTTGACCTTGGGAAGGATAGTATTGTTCATTCCCCACTGCAACATACTGCTCATTATTTTCTATGTTTGCTAGAGGTGGGGTCTTGCATTTTCCCAGGCTGGCAAAGAGCTCCTGAAATCAAGGGACCCTGCCCCTCTGCCTCCAGTAGCCTGGCTCATCAAAGTCCTACAGTTGTCGGTATGGTAAAACACTCTGCCAAACACCAATATTTCTCCTGTCATTCTTTTTCTCTCTCTGTCCTGTTTCTGCCCTATTCTTCAAGTCTCCCCTTTCGCCACCCCTGCACTTTTTCTTTATCTTTTTCTTTCCCTTCTCCCTTCTCAATTTATGCTTATTTTCTTTTTGGCCTTATACCAAAAGGCCATTTCAACACATAAGCTGGTAATCAAAAGTGAAGGAGGTAGGGAGAGGAAAATCCAGGAGAAGGAAGTGAACAAGAAGAAAACATACATGAGCAGGAAGAAAGGGAAAATTTCTTGCAACATGCAAAACCAGAACAGAGAAACTCCCCAAGGAATGATGAGGTAGCTACCACAGAGTATTCTGTGTATATAGAGTTAATGAAAATGACAGAAATGGAATTTAAATATGAACAGCAAAATAAATAAATCAATAAATACAGGGAATTTATGAAAAAGTGGAAAATAACCAAAAGAAACCCCCAAAGCAGAACCCCCAAATGGATGAAAGACATAAAGAATATGGAAAGGATTTGGCAGATCTTAAGAAATTGAAGGAGTCAATATGGGAACCTAAAGATGCAGTAGAAAGTATTAATAACAAATTAGACCATGGAGAAGAAATACTATCAGAACTGGAGGACCAAGCTCTTGACCGAACCAAGGGATCTAAAGAGGCAGAAAAGAAGAGAGAGAAAGCAGAAAATTTGCTCAATGAATTACAGGACTTCACGAAGCACTCAAAAATATGAATTATATGGTTATGAAAGGGGAAGGATAATGTCCCAAATGAATGGAAGGCCTACTGGAGGTTATCATAAATGAAAATTCCTCAAATATCACCAAGATTTTGAAACACTCACTTAGAGGAATATAAAACCCCAGGCCATCTAAACACAAACAGAGCATTTGTAGGCATATTGTAATCAATCTGTCTAACATCAAGATAAAAAAGAAAATTATTTAAACTGTCATGAGTAAATGCCAATTGACATATGGAGCAGATCCATCAGTGTTACAGTGGACTTTTCAGTTGAAACTTTCCAAACAAGAAGGGAATGGTGATCTACCATTAATTTTCTTAAATAAAACAATTTTCACCCCAGAATTATGTATCCTGCTAAACTGAACTTGAAAATTGAGGGAGAAATGAAATCTTTTACATTTTTATATTTTTTATTAAATCATAACTGTGTCCATTAATGCATTTATGGGTAACTATAATGTGCTGATTTTATATACAATTTGGAATGCTTACATCAAACTGGTTAACATAGCCTTCCCCTCACTTACTTAATTGTTGTGTTAAGACATTTATACTCTACTCTTAATAGATTTGCATGTACCCTTGCAAGTGAGGTTCCACTGATTACCCTCTCTCTAGCAAGCCTCTCCACTCACTCTACTCTTCCTTCCATCATTTTGGACTACAGTTGTGTTTTCTTATTCACATGAAAGTATGGGTGATTATATATTGGTTTCATAATAAAACATAAAAGAAGTAAAGTCTCCATCTTAATCAAATCTCTATAAAAATAAAAAATTTTAAATTATACTTTATATCTTTCAAGACCAAAAGGCAATAAAGGTGGAACTCAACTCCAACAAAAAGTTTCATCTCAGCACAAAAGCATGGAAATTAAACAACTTAATGCTGAATGACAGTTGGGTCAAGGAAGTGATAAAGGAGGAAATTATTAAATTCCTTGAGCATAACAACAATCAAGCTAAAAATTAGCAAATTCTGTGGGATATTGCAAAATCAGCTCTAAGAGAGAAATTTATTACATTACATGACTGCATCTAAAAAACAGAAAGAAAACATATCAACAACTTACTGAATCATCTGAAGTAAATGAAAAAGGAAGGGCAATCTAATCCCAAACCTAGTAGAGGAGATAACTAAAATTGAGTCAGAAGCAAAATAAATCGAAAAAAGAGAATCATTAATTAAGGAAACCAAAAGTTAGTTCTTTGAGGGTGGCACCCATGGCTCAAGGAGTAGGACACCAGCCCAATATACCAGTAGTGGTGGGTTCAAACCCAGCCCTGGCCAAAAGCTGAAAAAAAAAATTCTTTAAAAGATAAACTGAATTGGTACCCTTGGCCATATTAACTGGAAAGAGAAAATTAAAATATCTAATAACTTCAATCAGAAATGAAAAAGAGGAAATAACAAGAGATACTAGAGATTATCTCTGACTACTGCAAGAAACTCTACTGTCAGAAATGTGACAAAATGGAGGAAATGGATCAATACCTGGAATGACACCATCTCACTAAATTTAATTAGGAAGAAATAGATCTCTTGAATAGACCAATATCAAGCACTGAGATTGAAAAAAACAATAAAAATCTTCTAACAAAAAGAAGCTCTGGACCAGATGATTTCACTCAAGAATTCTATCACACCTTCAAAGAAGAGTTTGCACCTCTACTTCATAACTTACCTCAAAACACTGAGAGGGAAGAAATCTTCCCCATAACATTCTATGAAGCAATATCACCCTGATACCAAAACCAGGAAAGGACTCAACTAAATAGGAGAACCACAGATCAATTTCACTAATGAATATTGATGTAAAAATATTCAATAAAATCTTTGCCAATAGATTACAGCAACACATTAAAAAAGTATACATCATGATCAAGTAGACTTCATCTTAGTGATGTAAGGTTGGTTTAATATAAGCAAATCCATAAATGGAATTCAAACCATTCAAACCATAGAACCAAAAACAAAGGCCATATAATCCTCCCAATAAATTCAGAAAAAGCATTTGATAAAATTCAGCATCTGTTTTCTAACAAGAGCATTTAAGAATATAGGCAGAAGTGGCATGTTTCTTTTTTTGAGATGGAGCCTCAAGCTGTCCCCCTGGGTAGAGTGCCATGACATCACAGCTCATAGCAACCTCCAACTCCTGGGCTCAAGTGAGTCTCCTGCCTCTGTCTCCCAAGTAGCTGGGACCACAGGCGCCCGCCACAATGCCCGGCCATTTTTTGGTTGCAGCTATCATTGTTGTTTGGCAGGCTCGGGCTGGGGATTCGAACCCGCCACCTTAGGTGTACGTGGCTGGCTCCTTAGCCAATTGAGCCACAGGCACCAAGCCAGTGGCATGTTTCTTAAACCGAAAGAAGTCATCTACAACAAACCCAAAGCTAATGTCATACTGAATAGAGTAAAACTGAAAGCTTTTCCACTTATCACTGAACTTGAAGAGATAAGGATGTCCTCTATTGTCTTATGCAATGCAATCAGGCAAGAGGATAGAATGGTGTAGAAATGGGGGCTGAGGAGGTCAAACACTTATGGTTTGCCAATGATATCATCTTATACATAGAGAATCCCTGGTACTCAACCATAAGACTCCTGGAAGTGTTCAAGAAATATAGTAAAGTCTCAGGTTATTGACATCCACAAATCAGTAGTCTTTGCATATGCCAAAGATAGGCAAGTTGAGAAGGTAATCAAAGAGATAATTCCCTTCATAGTAGCTTCACAGAAATGGAACGAAGAACCTCTACAAAGAGAATTATAGAACTCAAAGAAAAGAAATAACACAATAATCACTGCACTCTGGGAGGCCAAGATGGGTGGATTGCTTGAGGTCATGAGTTCAGGACCAGCCTGAGCAATAGTTAAACCCCCATCTCTACTAAAAATGAAAAACTGAGGCAAGAGGACTGCTTTAGCCCAAGAGTTTGAGGTTGCTGTGAGCTATGATACCATAGCACTCTATCAAGGGCAACAAAGTGAGACTCTGTATCAAAAAAAAAAAAAAAGTAAAAGAAATAGCAGAAAACATTAACAAATAGAATAGCATACCATGCTCTTGGCTGGGAAGAATCAGCATTGTTAAAATGTCTGTACTTCCCAAAGGAATCTACAGATTCAATGCAATCCCCATTAAGATACCAACATCATACTTTGAAGAACCAAAAAAAAAAAATAAAGTAAAATAGTTCTTCATTTTGTATGGAACCACAGGAAAAAAAATGCATAGCAAAGGCAATTCTTAGCAATAACAATAAAGCCAGAGGCATCACTCTACCACACTTCAGGTTATATTGCAAGTCCATGGTGATGGAAACAGCATGGTATTTGGCACAAAATTAGAGATTTAGACATATGAAACTTAATAGAATAGAGATTTAACTAGTCTCTCATAGCCATCTGATCTTTGATGAACCAAAGAAAAACATACGCTGGGGAAAATAACCCCTAAACAATAAATGGTGTTGGGTGAACTGGATAACCACATGTAAAAGATTGAAACTGGATCCATATCTTTCACCACGTACAAAAATTGACTCAAGATAGATAAAATATTTAAATCTAAGACATGAAACAATAAAAATCCTAGAAGAAAGTGTGTGAAAATTTTCCCCAACATGTCACCCTGGGGAAATATTTTATGATGAAGACTTCAGCAGCAATTGCAACAACAATCAAAATAAACAAAATGATATTTAATTAAACTGAAAACCCTTTCTACACCTAAGTACACAACTATCAAAACAAATGGACAGCGTTCAGAATGGGAAAAATATTTGCATGTTACAAATCTGACAAAGATTTTAATAGCTAGGATATATAGAGAACTCAAATTAGTCAAAAAGAGCAAAATCCTATCTATCACTGGGCAACAGACATTAAAAAATGACAGATGAATAATAAACATATGAAAAAAATGCTCATTTTCCCTAATCCTCAGAGAAATGCAAATCAAAACCACCCTGAGACATCACCTAATTCCCACTGAGAATAGCTCACAACAGAAAGTTCCAAAGTTGCAGATGCTGGTGCCGGTGTGGAGAGAAAGGATCACTTATTCACTGTTGGTGGGACTGCATACTAATAGCTTCTAGGGAAAGAAAGACTTCTCAAAGTACCCAAATTAGACCTCCATGTTATCCTACAATCGCATTACTAGGCACCTACCCAGAAGAAAAAAAAATATTTTATCATAAGGACATTTGCATTAGATTGTTTATTGTAGCTCAATTTATGATTGCAAAGATATAGAAGCAGCCTAAATGCCCATCAACCCAGGAATGGATTAACAAACATTAGTATGTAGATACCATGGAATTCTATTTAGCCATAAAAAGATGATGACTTCACATCTTTTGTATTAATCTGGATGTCATTGAAACACATTCTTCTTAGTAAAGTATCACAAGAATGAACAAGAAAATGTCCAATGTACTCAATACTATTATGAAGCCATCAGATGATCTAATACATGCCCACATAAGAGAAAAATTCAATTCAATGAATATTGGGGGTGGAGGAACAAGAGAAAGTGAAGAGGAAGGATGGGAAGGGATTGGTGTGCTCCCACTTAATGGGTGAAATGTAAAGATATATGACACACTTCTTGGGTACAAGACACAACTACAAGAGAGACACTACCTAACAAACACAAACATTGTAACTTAGTAGTTTGTACCCTCATATTCACCTGGAAATTAAAAAAAGGAAAACTACAGTTTCAAGTGTTCTACGAGATTAAAAGTGTTGAAAAAACTTTGCCCTAGAGCAGCAGTTCTCAACTTGTGGGTCATGACCCCTTTGTAACAATAAAAATACATCCTGCATACCAGATATTTACATTACAATTCATAACAGTATCAAAATTACAGTTATGAGGTAGCAACAAAATTAATTTTATGGTTGGGAGTCACCACAACTTGATGAACTATATTAAAGGGTTGCAGCATTAGGAGGAATTAGGAATGTTGAGAACCACTGCCTAAAGGAAAGCTGGAACCCTGTAGGAATTTCCTAGGGGTTCAAGTTGTTAAGTTAGGCCTGAAATTTGCAGTAGTGGCCTGATGCTACATTTCCCAGGATCAGTCTTACATATGACAGTTTCCTCTGATGCCCACCTAGATTAACAGAGACTAATAGAGGTGCTGGAGGGTTTCATGAGTATGCATATGAATTCTTCATGTCTCTGAACAAATACTGGGTAGGAGAGGAATGAGAGGCATAGATAAATTTATAAGAAGTTGAGAACCATATGTAAATTTCCAAGAAGGGCTAACTAGATCTTTGCCTCTGTTTGAAGTAACACCTATTGCATGGCTTAATGTAAAGCACACGATGAAACTCTGTGATATCTTGAGACATGGGCCATTTTTCTTGGTGCAGGGCACCTGTGTTATGTGAATGGTACTAGAAGTGAATGAAAAGAAGGGATTGAAAGAGTGAAAATCATTTATAAAGTGACAAATTAAGAAGAACTGGATATAGGTGAAAGGCCTATATGCCTCTGGCCAAAAAAGCTGTTTGAGAGAAAGTAGTGCAAAGACTTTGTGCAGGCATACTTGTGAGAAATGGAGGCAGAATCCCATATGGCTGGGTTGGTTGTGGGCCTAAAAATCCCCTGACTTAAGGCCCACACAGGAGCAGAGGTTTACACACAAATTTCCGTATGCCCAAGAAGTTTCTTTATGCCTTGTTTAAAGATTCGAAGTAACAGCCTCCAAACTGGCAAAATCAGCAAGGGCAGGTATTCAATCTACCTTGTTCCTCCATAGTCTCAGGATTCATCAGATAAGAACAAGGAAAATAATGACTGACAACATGTTCTTCATTAAGTTATGTTAAACCGGGTTATGTTGAAAGAGTTATGCTTAAAGGTGTATGTTGGGTGGATTATCAGATTATTAGGGAGCAACTACATACAGGGCGGGTGGTCACAAGATGTTTAAATGGATTACTGAAGTCATTGATGTCCAATGCACATGTGCAGAGAGAAGTCATTGATGTCCAATGCACATGTGCAGAGGGATTGTAATGAATATTAATGAAGTCATTGCTGGATAGTGCACATGCACAAGATTCCCTATATAAACCAATCATAAATAAAGAAACTTGGGCGGCTCCTGTGGATCAAGGAGTAGGGCGCCGGAGGTGGTAGGTTCAAACACAGCCCTGGCCAAAAACCAAAAAAAAAAATAAATAAAAGAAAGAAAGAAAGAAAGCTTGCCATTTTGCCTGAGCAAACAGATGGTCACCTTTATTTAAAACACAATTTCAATAAATGTGCTTATTCTTCACCACATCACTTTTCCGTGAGACCCTAATGGCAACACCCTTATGGCAACAACTGGAAAGAGCAGAAGACCTGATATAAGCTCTGAAACTAGAACTGTGGCTATTTGCTTTCTGTCCTGTTTTATATTCCCTATTATGTAGAGTTAGGCAAGGGTTTTCAAGCAAGTGTTTATGGCCAGGAGGGGAGGCAGGACCCTGCAGGTACAGCTAGCTATTGTTAAAGCAAAGGGTAAATGTACCGAGCCTTTTCAGAGAAATTTATATCAGTCTTTAAAATATCTTTGCCACTTTGGTGGCTCCTTTGAAGGCAGGAGAGATACTGCAGGCAAGATGGCACCTGGTAGAAGAGCCTAAGCATGATAACATGTAAGCCATACAGATAAGTAATCTCATTCACTGCTTTACTGAATTTTTAATATCATATTAAATGTCTTACTGATAAATATTTACATCATTTATTCATGATCAAGACATCCTTTCATGTAGATTAGAAAGACATTCAAGTGGTAAGGAGCATGTTCTCTTCAAACTCCTGAGAGACTAATATTAGGTCCTGTCCAATTTTACTCGAGTTGAACTGATTACAATTTCAGTATGATCAATGAACTAATGGTATTTTTAAAAAAATCTATTCTGAGTCTCCCTAGACCAGTACTGCAGAGAATACTTTTCTCTGCCCTCACCTAATCACCCTAAGGCTTTGCACTCCTATTTAGCAGAGTAAGTGTTGTCTTTCCTGAAGAGCAGATTATTAAAACAATAGATGGGCTATTGTCCTAAGATAACCAACATTCTAGTCTTCTACAGAATGATAGGATCATGGTTTCTTCGGGTTTAAAATTTAAAATGAAGCTTCTAGTTTGACTCTTATCTTTAAATTATATTATATATACAGCTGTATTTAATACAAAAGCAAGAATCATTCCAGAGGTTATTTTATGATGTGTCTAGATTTTTCTAGAAAATAAAATGAAACTTTCTCAAAACATAAAAACTATAATAATAATAATGATAATAATAGTTGTAACAAGAAATAACAAGATGCTATTTTGAAAAGCTGAATAAATTATCATAGCAGTCATTGTGCCAGCTCTGTTTTTTTCTCCTTCATTTGTAATTAAGCTGCAGTATAAGAATACATCACAGAATGGACGCAGGGGTAAGGCATTGGTCATCTCAGAGGGGAAAAAAAAAGAAAAAGGGCAGAAGTAGTAAATTACACTAAACAGAAAATCAATATATCCTTCTCCATATTTGCTTTGCTTAAAAGTATATGAAATGGAGGGGTGGCGCCTGTGGCTCAAAGGAGTAGGGCACCGGCCCTATATACCAGAGGTGGTGGGTTCAAACCTGGCTCCAGTCAAAAACTGCCAAAAAAACAGTGTGTGAAATAGAAAAGCAGTCTAAGAAGCCAAGAATATGACGATTATAATAAGAAGAATAACGGGTATGTGCTGAGTATTTATAATGTAGTAGATCTTCTATTAAGTTGCATTACATGGATTATATGATTTGCTTCCCCTTGTAAAGAGAAGGAAACTGATGTTTGTTTGTTTGTTTTCAAAGGGTTGTTTTTTCCCTGTTTTTCCCAGGTTGATTTTAAACTCCTGGTCTCCAGCTATGCTCCCCATTAGCATCTGGAGTGGTGAGATTATAGACTTAAATCACCTTACCCTACTAGGAAACTACGGTTCAAGGAGGTTAACTGCACGAAAATCATCCAACTAGGTGACAGACGCAGTATTCAAACTTAGAAGCATTGTATCTGATTCTAAAGAATACCCAAGCTTCTAGACTTTGCTAAGGGTTTCCAGTAACTGCAGATAAGAGGTGACCATGGGAATATGGAGGGAATGAAAAGGCTGGTCAGTAACTCAGTCTCTGAATCACACAAGTCAATAATATGCTTAACTTCTGCCAGATAGGGGGTCAAGGGTACCTCCAAACTCATTTTGTAAATTTGGAAATATATTCATTTCTGTGTAAAAATACTAGCTCAATGATTATTTTTTAATGTTCTGATTAACTGATGAAAAGTTAACTCTAGTAAGAGACCTGCCTTCACATTTTATGTATTACCACAAGTGGAAGGAAAGGAGAAAAGACCAAGAAAGGCCATATTCTTTTTTTTTTTTTTTGAGACGGAGCCTCAAGCTGTCCCCCTGGGTAGAGAGGGCCATGGCATCACAGCTCACAGCAACTCCAACTCCTGGGCTCAAGCGAGTCTCCTGCCTCAGCCTCCCAAGTAGCTGGGACTACAGGAGCCCTCACAACACCTGGCCACTTTTTTTTTTTTTTTTGGTTGCAGCCATCATTGTTGTTTGGTGGGCCAGGCTGGGGATTCGAACCCGCCACCTTAGGTGTATGTGGCTGGCGCCTTAGCCACTTGAGCCACAGGCCCAGAGCAGAAAGGCCATATTCTTATGAGCTGGACAGCAATTCCCATCAGCAACATTGTACCAAAATATGTTTCAGTGTTCTGTTACCACAGAGAGTTTGCTAGCCTAGAATCACTGATTTTCAAAGAAATAGAGCTCTGTGTCTTTATGGGAAACAAAAGGATAGAGTATTTACCTGATTTAAAAGCATCAAATCTCAAACTAGAAATACTTATAGAGCAAAAGCCATAATTGCCTTCTATAGAATGATAAAAGCTCAAAGTGCTAAAGAAAACCTTTTAAGCATCTCACGAGCCACTTCAATTGTTTGATTATCAGTTCTATAGTTAGCATAACTGAAACATATTGAATAATTACTATTTGTAAATTATTACACATGCAATTGTTTAATCCTCACAACATAATATGTGGTAACTCATATTATTATGGCTATTTTACATTTGAGAGAATAGCAATTGGAGATTAAAATATTTGTTTTTTATCAAAAAGACAGCAAATTCAGGTATGGAATTTTTCACTTAGGAAGTCTGACTTCAGAGTCTTCCTTTTAAACCACTATACTATACCATTTCCTGAAACTGAAATAGCAGATAAATTTATCACTGTCATTAACATGGAACTGAGTCAATTTCAGTATTGAAATAATATTCTTGGTTCCATATCTTCCAGGGACTGGATGTAAATACTTATAATGGAGGTCAGAAAGATATGACAGGGAGCTGCCCTACCATGAACATAAATAGGTCAACTGTAAACAATTTGAAAACAGGAAGGTTTTAAGTGTATGCCAATATATACATACAAAATTGATTACTCAAAGAAGGACCACTCTATTACAATTGTTTTGTGTTTAAATGGTCTTTCCATTTGTTCTGTTTTCTGGCTAAAATATCAAGAGAAATATAAATGAGAGAAGCAGAATTGCAAAAAGCATCACACTGCAAATAACAGCTGGGACCTTAAGCCAAACATAGCACAGGTGTACATATTTTATTAAAGAGATTGTTAGTTGTATATATATTATTTGAAATATCACAAACACTGTGATAATACATTTTTGATATATAGCCTAAATAGAATACAATTCTCCAAATTCTAGTTTTATTAATTTAAAATGATGACATTGATTGTCATGATTTATTAAATTCCTACAAAATTTACGTACTACACTCTGTACATGAGCACAAATCAATTTCAGTTTTACTAAAATGCTGTGAAGTATAAATACACATTTATTTTACAGGTTAGGTTAAAATAAGTAATTATTTAAAAATAATACTAATAGTGAAACGAGGCTTTGACCTTAATAAGGAATTAACGGGGTCTAATACTTTTACCTATTATGTGTTAGGTATTGATTTAAGGTAGTGTTTTTCAACCTTTTTTATCTCTTGGCACACTTGAACCTATAGTTAAACTTCTGCAGCACAGATAAGTTACGTTGATCAAAAAAAAAGAATATACCTTTTTGGCTTATTTATTGATACAAACAAAATGCACCATCATGGCCCAAAAATAGAACAAAAATGTATTATAATTTTTAATAAAAAATTGAAATTCTTAAAAAACATACTTATATTCAATTTTTTGTTTATTATAATTTAACATTGAGTGAGATATCTAAACTTGATTTTTTTTAGAATATCTTCTTTGCAAGAGTAAATTTTGGATGCTTAAATACTGGCATAGTCTTAAATCTTCTTCCAAGGATTCTACGCATGATCAGTTCATGTTTTTAATATTATTCACTGCAGAAGAGCTCACTTAAAAAAAATGTGATGTTGAGAACAGAAATATTTCTTTTGCTTTTTTCAGAATATTTAGAAATTCACCACTGAGCATTAACTAAATGTTTTTAATACCTGTTGTTGAGTATTTTAATTGTAATCCTCTGTCATTTCTTATTTCTGTTAACATTTCCTCTTCTGTAATATTTAAATTTGCTGATGTCCATGCACTTAAAACAAAGGGATTTCTCACACTATCAAGAGACATTATGTCAAGTGTACATGCAGGAAAAAGAAAATATTTTTCAAAATTTATGTACAATAAATATAAAGTTTATAAAGTTTGTTCAACAAGATTTTTATCCAGTGTATAACTTTTCATTAGGTCAAACATTTCTACTGCATTTTCTCTTTTTATCCTTTCCTTCCAGTGCAGTAATTTTTCTCTGAAAGCATTAATTTTATCCATAGATGTAAGAATACCTTCATGATTTCCCTGCATACTTTTATTAAGAATATTAAAATAGAAATAAATCTGAAAGAAATTCAAATGTTTTGCAACAAAACTTGTCACAAAGTAAATAACCTAATTTAGAATGGTGCATTTTTTAAAAGGTTGATACTTCTTTTAATTCATATTTTTTTTTTGAGACAGAGTCTCACTATGTGGTCCTTGGTATAGGGCTGTGGCATCATAGCTCAGAGCAACCTCAAACTCTTGGGCTTAAGTGATTCTCTTGCCTCAGCCTCCCACGTAGCTGGGACTCCAGGCACCCGCCAAAATGCCCACCTATTTTTGTTGTTCTTG
Source organism: Galagoides demidoff (assembly GCA_963574575.1). NCBI lineage: Eukaryota > Metazoa > Chordata > Mammalia > Primates > Galagidae > Galagoides > Galagoides demidoff. The sequence continues at coordinate 3,606 of CAUYQV010196459.1, read as the reverse complement.
TTGTTGTTGTAGTTGTCATTGTTGTTTGGCAGGCCCTTGATGGGTTCAAACCTTGCAGCCCAGGTATATGTGGACAGCACCCTAGCCACTGAGCTACAGGCACCTAGCCAATTCATAAAATCTTGACAGAATTCTTCCTTGACATAACCATTTAACTTCTGTATGAAATAAGACCTGCATTCAAGAAATATCCATTGAGGAACATAATTCTGCAAATAATCTTGAATACAACGGCCTGCTTCTTATAAATTTAATGATTGTAATACTGTCATCTAGGATCTTTTGTAATTTAGGCACTGCTGATTTTGACACTAGCCCTTCTCTGTGCAGAAAGAAGTATATAAAAATAATTTTTAGACTCTTTTTTTGTGCAAGTGTAACAAATCCTTAACACCTCTAGGCACAGACATGGCTCCATCCATGCAACTACTTATATAGGAATCACAAAACAAGTTCGAATTAAAAATAATTATCAATTAAATAAAAAATATCTTGGCCTTTTGCTGTTGCTTGGAGTAATCAACAAAATAAAAACTGTTCTACTATTTCTTTTTTATAGAAAAATTTACTGATTGCTAAATTTGGGTTTAACCACCGATATTAGTAGATACATCCAACTGAATTGCAAACATGTTTACTTCTTTGAGGTGAAATACTCATACTAGAAAATCTACATTTCAGAAAAATCCTTAAAATACTGAGGAATTGTATCTAAAAACAGAGTTTTTAACAATTCCTTTCTGTGCTATTTTCTAAACATTGTTTTTTACAATTACACAGCAGGCCAGTAAAATAACAGATTGTGTAATTGTATAATATTTAATTTTCCTAGCTATGATTTCTTCAACTGCATAACTCATTTATTGTGCTTTTTCTGATACAGTTGCATATTTGGAACATATTTTTGCTTGTTTAGTACTACTGATTGCAAGTTGTTTGAAATACTTCACGGCCTTTTTGGACAAGCTAGAATGTCTGAATTGTAAATGTCTCTTTAATTTGCTAGTAACCATAGTTTCATTTGTTAAAGTTTTGCCACAGATTATGTGTGTAGGACATGATGCATTCCTTTACTAGCTATGAAATCGAATGATAAATAAGTACACAATCAACTCGAACTTTTAAAAACGAAATATAGATATTAATTAAACAGACTTGGAAAAACTTTCAAAACTAAGATTTGCATGGTAGTTGTGTCCAACTACTTCACAATTTCAAATCTAGACAGAATTGTACAACATGTTCAGTAGAAGCTATACCTCCTTTACTACTTCAGGCACAATGAGAGATTTCTGAGTCATACGGCTTCATTCACTCCAGATGATTTCAACATATATTAGTGTTCATTGGGAAATCCTTGTCAAATCATATCATCTATGGACATATATCAGAACTTTATTTTTCGAGGCTACATCCCACCCACTTTAGAAAAAGCTGGTGCTTATTATAACAATAATGAAATTATTTATTATGATAGTGATATACTCATATAATCAATTTTAAGAGGGTTTAATTTTTTTTTTTTTTGAGACAGGGCCTCAAGCTGTTGCTCTGGGTAGAGTGCTGTGGAGTCACAGCTCACAGCAACCTCCAACTCCTGACCTTAAGCAATTTTCTTGCCTCAGCCTCCCAAGTAGCTGGGACTATAGGCACCCACCACAATGTCCAGCTATTTTTTGGTTGTAGTTGTCATTGCTGTTTGGCAGGCCTGGGCTGTATTCAAACCTGCCAGCTCTGGTGTATGTGGCTGGCACCTTAGCTGTTTGAGGTACAGGCACTGAGCCAAGAGGGTTTAATTTTGATATGTACACTTACCTTACTGGGCTTTGAACTTCTTTTGAAAATAATCTAATTATAGATCTTTTTAATTTTTCATGGCACACCAATGTGCTGTAGCACATCAATTGAAAGTCATTGTGCTAGGCAATTCACAAATATTGTCTTAAGTACATCTGAGAGATGTTCAGACAAGAGATATAAATAATATATACCAATGAATAAGGTTGGTAGCCACTGACTATTTTCTGGGAAAGAGGTTTATGGTCAGGTGAAAGTATGAAATTAAATTTTACCCTCATAGACCTTCATCTCCTTTTCCTTAGTCAGACCGATTGAATGCTGACAGCTCTTGACCACCAAGTCAAATCTCAGGACACGTTTAGGTATCAGCAATATGATATACCTGAAACTATAGCTCCATGTTTGATGGAGTATATTTCTGAGCCAAGTAACCGCATAACTCAGAAGGACACACTGATTGATGGTCAAATCATGTTTCCCAAAACGTAACTATATATAGTAAAGAATATGTCTAGCCAACAATGGAGGTTTTAGTTTTGTCCCCAGAGACAAAGAACTTCTATGAAATATTAATAATTTTGCACATTCTTGACCTAATACCAAAAATATCTTTTCTCTCTTTTTTTTCAGAGAATAGTTTAAGTAATTCACCTAAAGTTGCAGAGCAAAGGGGATGGGCACCAAGAACTGTCATTTTTCAGAGGCATGTTTTGTTTTTAATTTGGAAATTCTGTTAAAATGTTTCTTTTCTGTTTTGTCTTTTGTTTTTGCAGAATATGTTTCTTTTCTGTTTTGTCTTTTGTTTTTGCAGAGTATGTGTTTTTTACTTCATTTTTATAGCAAATTTAAGAAACTATTAAAAAATGGAGGTAAATTACTTTAAAATGAATGTGTTCCTGGCTATCAAAAAAAAAAAAAAAAACTCCTCTTTAAATGTTATGTTGGTGATTGCCTGCTTTTTCGTGGCAATGAAGGATGGAATTTTTTTTATTATTATTAGGAAAGAATCTTGCAGAGCTCTGACTAAAGATGGCTTTCTAGTACATAGCAGTTTGAAACAGCTGCTCAAGAATTTAATAGTACCTTTGCATGTGCTAAGATTTTCAGCTAAAGCTAAAACGTAGCAAACACATGAAAACCTTCTCCTGTCTTCAGTTCACATCAAGATGAACCCAAAAGAGCATTCTTGGACTCATTCAGCATCCTTCCCTGTCTCTTACAAACATGAAATAACACTTTTTCTTTCTTCACCTGACATTTTCCATGCCTACACATAGGTGGATAATATCTTCTAAACTTTGCAGCTCAACAGTATGGTCCCTGGACAAACACTACCATCATAGTCTGACCTCTTGATAGAAATTGCAGATTTGGGGGCCCTAAATCAGACCTACTGAATCAGAATTTGCATCTTAACAGGATTCCCAGGTGATTCATATGCACATTAAAGTTTGATAAGCACTGCTCTATAATAGCGTTTCTCAACCCTGAATCATTGTTAAAATATATATAGAAGAGCTTAAAAATATACCAATGCCTGGTCCTAACCCCTTCCCTCCTCTTCCACCCCAATCTCCAGAATCCAGATTTAAATGACTTTATGTGATGTCTGATGTTGTTAATGTGAAGGGTGGAAATATACATATATATACATATTTCCAGATGTTCAGATATTTCAACTCTTTGCATTTAGCTATAGATAATCAAATTTTGTTTTACTCCCATTTTATTCTTAATTTCAACTTCTGATACCAAGGTTCTGTCATTTACTTTATTTCTATCAGTGTCTGAGGAAAAAGCCTGAAT